>QJNV01000452.1:0-46362 GCA_004155935.1 Monosporascus sp. GIB2 | reverse complement strand
GATCTCCTCACTGTCTATGTGTCAGGGAACAAAATCCCGGTAGTGACAGACCAGCCAGCTGCATAGAAGAGAACTAGACGAGGTATGAAAGTCGTGTCTTCAATATGCATCCTTTGCTTTCCAGACCTGCTGTATACCGAGGAAATAGGGAGGGAAGCCCGGCTATACATAGATCTCCGAGCCTTCCCAGGCAATGCAGCTCACGCTATGGCTATGTATTTATTATCCGACCAGGAGAGTTGTGCTTAAATATTACCGCAAAGAACTAGGTGTGGCCTACGGAGTACAAGCCAGCGCTTCAGCGCAAATGCTTGGGCAGAGATCGGACTTCGGTCCAGTGCAAGGGGGGCACTGAATCGGATGATCAACACCCGAGCGGTGTTCCCCCAAAGTGCGGAACTACTTAAGACGACGGCATTCAACCCTGGTCCACGTAAGGGGCACCAAAACCATATGAACTATACATCGACGCGGGGCTTGGGACATCACTTTGGGCTGGCGAGCATAATGAGCTCGTCGAGCATAGGCTTGTTCATTGCCTACTAGCCGGCGCTGCCCAACAGCAGGACACTTGCATCTAACTATCCGCTTTCCTAGGAACCTTTTGCAACGCTTCCAGACACCCCATAGTAACTCCAGACCCATACCAAACGCCATGCTACTGTGAATTTTGGAAGCGCTCATGCCCATACTAAACCCATCACAACCCGTTACCGCGCTGGTTTTGCAACCCCAAGTAACCTCTACCAAGATATCCAGCTTCAAGCGATACTGATGATATATACAACCTCCCCTCTCTTAGTCACCGGGCGGCAAGATCACACGCACCGGCCCCACCTACTGGAACGTGCCGCGGATCTTGGCGTACAGTTCGGTGTCGAAGAAATTGTAGTCCGGATCCAGCTCGCAGAACTCGTGCTGCGTGAGGAGGCGCTCGGCGGTCGGACGGTCGCGGGGATCGCTTTTCGTCCATAGTTAGCTCATCGTGTTCACAGAAGGAAGCGATGGTGGGGGCACGGAGGAGAGAGATGACAAATACTCACACTGTAAAACAGTCCAGCATAAAACCCAACGCATACGGACTAATAGCCTCGCGGACCTCGTCGGCGATGGGGGGCGTCTCGCCGTTGGCGATCTTGTAGATAGCGCCGACGGTCTCCTCGCGGGACCAGGGACGGCGGCCGGCGAACATCTCGAGGACGACGCAGCCGAGGCTCCAGATGTCGACCTTGGCGCTGTACCCCTCGCCCTGGCTCCGGATGACCTCGGGCGCCATCCAGAACACCGAGCCCTGCATGCTGTTGGTCTTGTCGTTGCCGTAGATGTCGTCCGTCTTCTTGCTGATGCCGAAGTCCGAGATCTTGCACGTGCCGTCCACATCGAGCAGGATGTTGTCCGCCTTGAGGTCCCGGTGCAGGATCCCCTCGCGGTGCAGGTACGCGAGCCCCGACAGCGTCTGCCGCGTCAGCGACGACACCACCGGCTCCTCGAACTTGCCGTGCTTGCGCAGGCACGACCCGATGCTGCCACCCGATATGTACTCCAGGAAGATGCTGATGCTCGTTTCCTTGCGCTCGCAGCCGAGGTACTGCACGATGTTGTCGTGGTCCAGATACTGCATCGTATCGATCTCCTGGTCGAGCGCGGCCACGAGCTCCTTCATCTTGGCGCGGTCGCCGCCCGCCGCTTTGGGGTTGACCTCGACCTCCTTGACGGCCAAGAATTCGCCCGTCGTTGCGTTCATGCCAAGATACACGCGGCCGTAGGTGCCCTTGCCGATGAGCTCACCCTTGAACCAGCGGAATGTCGTCTGGCGCTTCGGTAGTGTGTCTTGTGGAATCTGCGGGATGACCATCGACCCTCGCTCCGGCCGGATCTGTACCAGGGTGGCGCCGAACATCTTGGTGCTCTTGCGGCGCTGGATCATCGAGGATGCCCCGCCGGCTCCGGTCGCCGTCGAGGCGGTAGTGTATCGCTTGTTCGCCTCGTGGGCCCCGCGCGCGACTTCACGGATCGACTTCATACGGCCGAGACCCCCCGAGCGGCGCACACTGCGTTGCGCCACGGAAGCGATGGAGCTGGGTCGCTCGAGGGCTTTGAGAGTAGACTCGTCCGATCCCAATGTGTCGCTTTCGGTGTACATGGAGGACCTAGCCGTGGCGATGCCCGTTGGCGGGGTGGCGTCTTGTGGTATTGGCGGTATGGGAATATCAGCATGCGGCTTGGCCTCCTTGCTTTCGGCTTTATCCTTGTCCTTATTTTCATCACCTTCCATTATAGGCGATACGGGCGGTGACAACTCTTGAATGTGGTTCTCGTCGAGAACGGGCTGATCCAGATCGAGTTCGGGGAAGTACGCATCGAGGTCGCTGAGCAGGGCCTCGGGAGGAGGACGGTTTGCCCACACGCCACGGTCAATGAACGACTTGCGGCGGTTGACCTTGGCCTCTGCGTCCGCTTGCCACTCGTCAGAACCCGGAGTAGCCGGTGTACGACGGTGAGAGCTCCGGCCGCTCCTGACGCTCCCTTCATCGTCTTCGAGGTCGGGCGTCTGGCTGGCACCAGGCGAACCAAAAGTCACAGACAGGCCTTTCCTAGATCTCTCAGTCTTCAACTTCAAGTCAGGCTTCTTATCGGGATCCGACCCGTCGCCTCCACTACTTGCATGCTTGTTCCCCTTTTTCGAGGGTTGCCTGCCCCTCATTGGAATAGCAAACAGGCCATCATCCGAATCATCTCCGGAATCGCCGGTCTTCTCCAGCGCTGGTGCCTTCGGTTGGTCGAACTGTACGTCCGGCTCGGTAAAGTCAACATCCGGTCCGTAGGATTTCCGGCGACCGCTCAGGGCTTGTTCCGTGGGCGGTTGCGAGGTGCTCGGGCTGAGTTCTCCGGGGGATGGGGCTCGTCGGGCTATTTCACGCATCTTAGTAATGACCTCATGTTGGGGCTTATTATGGCCAGAAGGCAAGGGGTTGCCGCCGGGCGAGTAGTCGGGTACGACGAAAGGTATATCCCCACGGCTCCAGGTCAGAGAACCGGGCGACCCAGGCGCCGACCGCGGACTGCTCCGACCCGACGCGCTGTGTCCAAAATCAACAGTGGCCATTGCTCCCTTACCTCGTTCAATTCCGCCCTGGCCGGAGTTGGCACCAGCGGGCGACACAGACCGTTTCGAAGGCTTCCCAAGGTGTGCCCAGGCGCTGCCCATGGTGACCAGTGCCCCAAGGGCCGATCCTACCGGTGGGGATACTGAGCCAGGGGCCCCCTTCTGAGACATCTCCTGTCCCATTTCATTCGTCGAAGCAGCCGGTCTCCTAGGGGTAGCGTGTCCATCCGTGCTATTCTGCGATAACCTCATACTGTGGCCCGACTTCTTGCTTAGCGAATTCGCCTTGATCAAAGTAGCAGTTTCGACACCTGGCGGTGCGGGTGCTTTCCTCTGCGGCAAGAACGGCTCCTCCGGTCTTCTCTCCTCGAATGGAGACACCCGCGGATGATCGAAATCGACGGTCCTTCCCACGATGCCTGGAGATTTAGGTGACGTGTCTTGACTCGTCCCTTGTATGACTAGCCGTCTCTTGTTGAGATATGCCTGTCGCTGTCTCTCTATCGCAGCTTGGTATTCGCTGGCCCTCACCGCCATGTCAGCTTCACTAACGGAAGCTGGGCCGTCCATCGTGTTGCTTCTAGAGTCGGGTGGGGACGAGCTGGACCTTCGCCGTGTAAGTTGAGCGTAAGTGTTCTCGTCCATACTCGCGCCCGGAGGTAGTACGCCAGGCGCTAGAGAAATCGGAACGTCTTTCCGTGGCTTTCCGGCACCTGTCATCTTGACAAAAAGCTTAAGCCCGCCATTCGGATCGGCCCTGGCGCGCTTGTGGAAAACCAAACTCTGGTCTTCTAACGCTTCCTCATGATCAGTTCGTCCGAATTCGGTCAAAAAGACTTGGAGGGCGGTCGGATCGGAGAGGCCGAGATTCATGCAGATATTCGTCCGCAGGTCGGCAGCCGAGTCACAGTCGGTGACGTCGCACAAGCGATAGTTCCACCCATCCAAGGTAACAAGTATGAAGAGTCTCCTTGATCTTTTGAGTCGCGATACCGGTGCATCATCCTGCATGGCCGATGGCGGTTGATCGGATATGTCAACAGATGCCCCAAATCGGCTTCCTAGAGAATGCGGTCTGAACATGTCCGGACTTGTTGGCGAGTAGTCAGGGTCGCTAGGAGAGGGCAGGGACCCATCTTCCTTCGGCTTATGGGTTCGCTTTAGGAAGTGCAGGAAGCCCTTGCTGTTTTTCGCCGAGGTCGGTTCGGCGCCTGTGGGCTTGTCACCCGCGTCCAAGGGTGAAAGTTTCCGAGCATCCTTTCTGCTAGCGTTGATCATCTCGGCAATACCGCTCATGCCTAGCTGGGGTGCCTCGGGAGGGACGCCGGAGCCATATATAGCGGCGCTCGACGAAACCGAGCCCGTACTATCCCTAGATCTATGACCGAACCGACCGGACGGGGACGAGGCCGAAAGATTACCCCCGTAGTGCGGGAACAGTCCCGAGTGAGGCTTAGGGCTTCCTCCGGGACTGTCGCTTCGCAAGGCCGAGCCTAGTTCGCCGTGTTCGCTGTTGCTCGGGCTATGTTTCCGAGTACCTTCGGTGTCGATGTGTTTTAGGAGGGCCCGATGGTTGGGCTCCGTGATGACGGTGTTATTGAAAGTCGGCATCGTCGTAGCTCTGGTCTGTGAGAACCTCCTACCGGAGAAACCGGGACCGGGGGCCTTGATGGGCGTGTTCGGGGAGTCGGCGGGATCGGTGCCGGCGCTTTGTGCGTGGCTACCAGCACTGACCGACTCTTTCCTCGTGTGAACCGTCGTTGGTTTCGACATATCGACGGGGCTTCCCATGACGATGGTCCTAATCAGACGGCGCATCCTCTTACCCTCTTCTCTCTCCCGCTGCTGGTCCCAACGGGCCCCGCTCTTTTGGCATTCTTGTACCAGACGCGGGTAAACCCGCTGATGCATCATGCCGAAGTTCCCTCTACCCCCCTTTCCGCTTCCAAGCTCGAGGAACTGGGCCCCGTGGAGATTCAGCCCCTTAAACGTCTCCTGCCACTCCTTAGAAAAGTGGTTCGCAGCCAGCCACAGCAACACGTGGTCGATGGGCCACTTGGCGGCCAACTCGGGCGGGATATTGGAGCTCGTCGTAGTGGCGGTAGAGGCCGTGGACAAGGTTCGGTCCTGAGAAAAGCCAGGATATAGGCCTCGGCTGTGATCATCGGCCGGTGTCGTGCTCGCCGTGTTGTTATTATTTGCGTAGCCCGCATGGGACCACGTCGTATTCTGCGCGCTCGTGTCGGGGAAGTCGAAACCGGGGATACCAACACCGTCCCCGAAGGTGTCGCCCCCCGTCGGTATGTAGGTGGCGGACATGCCGCCCGGTATGTAGGTAGCAGACATGCCTTCGTTGCTCGCGTGTGCGTTTGCCGGCGGTGGAGGTGGCGGTATCTGGAGGGTACCGGGCGAGGCTTGGGCATGTAGCTTCGGGTTATAAGCAACGTGCTGACCGTTGGGCGGCGGAGGCGGTAAAGGATAGCCACCGCGCGGGTCGTACGTGCGACTCCAGCTCCCCTGCCACGATGTCGTTCCCGGCGCAGGCCCGGGCGGAGGGCCGGGTAGAATGACATTTCCGGCCGTCGTGGGAGCGCTCGGGTATCTGGGAGGCGGTGGAGGGATGTTCACCATGGGAGCATTCATCTGTGACGGGTTCGGAGGCGACATAGGCGGCGGCGGAGGCACCTGAAAGGGTGGCCTCGAGGGATCCCTCGATGTATTTTGATACATGGCGGGCGACGGTGACCCGTGTCGGGGGTCGCTCGTTCTTCGTGCAATATCGTAGTAGTCCCGCTGCTAACTAACAAACCAAGGTGTGATATATGCAACCGAGGAATGGAGGAGAAAGGAGAGAATACCTCGCATACAAGCTTGTCGCCAGGGACCCTTCTAACTCGACAACGTCTGATTGCGCCTACTCCCGCCGGTCTAAAGCCGAGGAGTTGGGAGGAATTATAACAAAGAGGGGAAGACGGTGCTGGTGAACCGGGGACAGGAACGGGGGCAGGAGGACCATGCGTGACGGCGGGCGCTCTGATTCAAGCGTGACTGACGATCGATAACACTGCACCAACACAGACGGGGACCAGACGAGATTAGCATTAGCCGGCTCGTAGGAGTGCTGATAACAGTCTGTTGTTGTTTGATATGTCATAACCAAAAAGGAGCACGAATCGGTAGCGAATGTTTCTATATTATTAACGGCGAATAAAGAAGCCCAGCTAGCATTGCCGACAAGTAAATTGAAAACGAGTTGATCGAGCCTAGGAATTTTAACGATGTTGTTGTCCCGCAGAGACTCGGGTCGGGAAATCGCATGATTTTCCCGATTCGTAGCCTCTCTCCCAGATGGACAGGGATATATGGTCGATTACACCTCTAAGCCTAGTGGGACAAGCAGCCGCGAAGTACGTCGTGGTAGTTGGTCGTGGTACTAACGTAAAGTAATAGGAGGTAATGAGAGGGGGACTGGGCGGGTGCAGTAAATTGATTAATAGTGCCTTCAATTTTCCAGCAGCAGTGACATCCAATAATAAAGGGATTTAACGACTCCTGGTCGTTGGTCAATCGCAATGAGCGCAGGTCTATGTAGGTGTCAGTAGGAATGCAGCCTACCGAGGAGAGTAGCCACGAGAAGGGGTTGGACAAAAAGCCCCGACGACGAGCAGATCCGGAGGGGGAGGGAAGACAAGCCGGTGGGATGCTGTAGGTACAACTCATATTGTGTTACAAAACGTCAGGTATCGGTCAGTCTCAGAAGGTGTTCTTGGCGCCTTGTACCATAGTAGTCTCGTTTCAGAGGCTTAGCGGTCCGAAGAGGTTTAGCGCACGCCGATTTATGTGCCTACGAAAGTACGAAGCACGGCTGAAATAATCACTGTTCGAACAACCGGAACTTGACAAAGGAGGGGACGGGGGTTTTGGTGGGTACTCGCACAAGGGTCCCGGCTGCCCGACCCGAGCCCTTGGCACCAGTTTTACGAGCTTATTCGATCTCATCAAGTTAATCCTCCGAGCGAGCGCCATCGACGGCGGCTACGCGCTTAACTTAACTAACCATTCTACTCTCTCAGCAGGCGAGAATATCCGGGAAAAAGAAGAGTGACCAGCTATTAACAGTTAACGGTACGATTTAACTAGGTTGGCTGTAGAGATGCGAGCTGGACAGAGCCACACATGCATGTTACAACTTATCTGATGCTGGAGTCGACGAATCAGCATGGTCGTGTGCCATGCTAGCTGGCGGGTGGGAGACTACCTTGGGCGCCGTGGCTGTTCTGACAGCATCTCAGTATTCGTGGCGGCGTTATGAAGTCCTGGATGGACCCTGGCCTACAAATGCCTGTCCTCGCAATGGTTAACCCAGCTGTGTGGGTAAAGTTATGGTTAAGGCTAAACTAGGATCAGTAAGGGTTAGGGTGAAGGCCCAGGGGAACTTGAGGGAGGGGGGCCGAGGGTCTTTCTGTTATGGCATACCTATCGTTGCTATTGAGCCGGGAGTGTTGCGTTGCAGTTAGTAATGTAGTAGAAGGTACGGTATGAGGACACCTCAAAGAACCGCGACGGCGGGCCTTTGGGAGCCGATAATTGTAAAGAGAGCCGTCGGAAGCACAATTGCAGTTCCTAACAGGATAAGCTACTCAGACGCATCCTAATGTCTGACTTCAACGGAGTTCCGAGTAAGCAAGCGGTATTACCAAGCCATAGCTCTCTAGTTGTTATGGGATTCGAGACAGCGAAGCACTAACTGGATATACTGGGTAGGCGGATGCATATTGCTATCGTGGGTATGCAACCACCCTGCCGACCCGGCCCCGCCATCCATTTGGCGTCGCGGTCACGTCTGGTTGGTTCTGGAAGCGCCTGCGGCTGCAGCATGCAGTGGGATGAGGGGGATGAGGCGGGAAGCATCTCGCTTTACCAATTGCAATTGGGGCCGAAGGGCTGCTCGCCGCCCTCTCGTGGGATTAAAGGGGATAATTGGAGTGGTCGTGGTTGAATACCATAAGCACTAGTATATCCATCCGCTTATCTGTAGGCAAGCGCTTTATGCAGGTCTAATAACTGGGTGCATAGGTAGCACTGGATGCCTTATGCAGATGAGCGGACAACTGAGGAGATGATTCTTTGAAGAGCTTTGGTAACACAGCGACACATACTTATCTAAACTACAGCGAACGTTCCGCAGGACTGAGACATATCGCCACCCCCCCATTGGCCCAGCGCCGTGTGTGTGCCTTGCAGGTTGTGTCTGTGTGCGCGATAACGGAGTAGTATCGCGAGATGAGAGAGCTCGGCGAGTCTCGCTCACGGCCCCCAACGCCAGCGTTCAATGTCGTTCATTATGTGATTGGATAGGTAATGTATATAAGATACGTAACGTAATTCCTCGGGTCTGGATCTGCTCCCTCCCAACGCCGCCGCCTTGAAAATTAATTGCTTTGGCCATGATGTGCTCTGTGTGTCTTCCTGTGTGACCCTCAATGCAACAATAAATCGCACATATATATATGTATCCCGCGCAGAAGCCAACCACGGTCATTTCGACCCCGCACACACTACGAGCTATAGCATACTCCACTACATGACGCTGCAGTCCCTGAGGCTGAGCCCGTACTGCTGGCACTGCTCCAGGTAACCGACCTCCTCGGCCGAGCCGGCCAGGGCGCTGCGGGGCCGCACGAGGCCCGTGATCTTGAGGCTCTGCGGGCCGTCGCTGTGCCACCAGCGCAGCTTCTGGACGAGAGCGCGCTCCTCGTCGTCGGTGCTGATCTCCCACTTGCCGCCGCTCACGACCACCGTGCACTGCTCCTGCGGGAAGTGGTAGTCGGGCAGGAAGATGACGGTGGGCAGGTCCTCCGACGGCAGCTTCGTGGCCTCGAGGTTCAGCGTGAACTCGCACTTCTTGAGGTCGAAGACGTAGTCCGTGATGTACCCGTTGGTGTAGATGGGCGCCGGTCGGACGTAGGCTTCTGCCGCGCGGTAGCCGGGTGCATTCGTGAGCTCCGGCTTGAGGCTTGACCGCTCGGAGGAGATCGAGGGGTTGGTCATAGTCCGCTTGAGATTGCCAGGGGTCACCGCGGTCTCGTCCTCGACCTCTTGCCGCTGAGGGGTGGATGAGGCTGTCTTTGACAGGCTCCCGGAGGATGACGTAGCATCCGACCGCGGTACCGGCGTGAGGGGAAGCGTCTGGTCATCAACCGAGAATATAGACAGGTCCTCGCCGTTCCATTGGTCACCACGGAGGTGGTCATTCTAGCGCCATTGTGAGAAGATGCTGGCGCCATAGGAGGAAAGAAGGGGGTGTCTTACCGACGCGCCGTACATCCATAGAGTATAGCCTTCCATATGAGAACCCTCGACGGCGAAGTGATTGGCATCCATAGCCGCCGACTGGCTCGAATAATCGCCTGTCTTATAGGCATGCTTATCATCCATGTCGTAAGGGATACCGACTTCGGTCAATATGCATGGGTGATTCCCCATATAATCGAGACCCTCTTTCCTCATCGCGGCCAGCTGTTCCTTGAAGGAATTTCGAATAGCCGTCTCACCGATCTTGATAGCAAATGCGGGATGCAGATACCGCCCACGAAGAACTCCAAGAACGTCGACGTTCCAGGTGCGGTTCCATTTCTTGGTCATAAGCGTGATGCCGTCGTAGTAATGCGGAGCATACACCATCCTAGGATCGTCGTCTTCAGTGCCCTTGATACTGGGTGGTATTTCCAGGACCGGCGGTTGGCAGAGCATGATAGCGTCCTTGTGGACGGCCCGGATTATATCGCGATACTCCCTGTAGAAGTCCATAAAGTATGTGTTAGTGAAAGTGTGAGAGTCAATCACCGCACCAGTTTTCGGGTCGCGATGGAAATAGTCTTTCCGCAAAAGCATATCCGTAGAGGGATCCCAGACTCCGTGCTGCGCCCATAGACATTGTCCCAATTTCCACCCTTCGTCTCGTTTCCAGCCGTATCTCGAGTCGTCGTAGTCTTCCGGCAGCCAAGCAATTTCTCCGTGTGGATCGACAAGCGTCCGCCCAACCTTGTAGGGCCCTAGACCACCCATATCCCACACGTCCACCTCGCAAGCCCGACCAGACCCCATCAGAATGGCCTGCCACATCGTAGGGGACGTGCCCTTCTTGAGCTTCTGTTCGTCAGGGATCACGCTGAGATCGGCATGTCCAATCATACACCTGTTAGGCTCGTTCAGACTCTCCCATCCGAATACGACCTCGTTCTCCAGATCGCCAGCCTCGTGGATCCTCTTGGCAAGATGTCCACAGGCGCGGAAGAAATGTCCTTGGAGATAGTCTTGAATGTTCTGCCCGTCTATGATGCAATTTGGCGCGAAGTCTCGTCCGGCGAAAAACAGGGTGAAGATGGTCGCCGCGGCCAGGCGGTGATAGTTGGTGGACCATATCATCTTCGGGAAGTTTTCGGGCTCGGGATAGGTATTATGTACGATGGCAGCCTCGGTGGCCGCGAAGCTCTGGGGGTTCAAGCCGCATGCATATATCGTCCACATCGGGGCGCCCGACCCTCCGCAGTGACGAGACCACTATGAGTTCCAATGGTCAACCGGTGGGCGCTATCGAGGACATGCGAGAGAGGGCATAAGATGCTTACCACGTCCTGGTGGGGGTCCAGAAATATATAGAAGCCATACTCTTTCGCGATCCTCAAGATGTCAATCGTATGCTGTATCCACATCTCGTCGTACTTCCCAGGGCCCGCAGCCTCGATGGCTTCCCAAGTGAAGACGTAGCGGATAGTGTTGTAGCCGAACCGTTTTAAGCGGGAGAAGTGTATATGGGCATCCTCTTTTCGAAAGGGACGACCGTGGAACTTTACGTTGTCGCCATCGAAGAAGTCGTCTATAATATGGGAGGGCTGCTCCGGCTCACTGGGATATTTGGCGTCGCCCGCGACGTTGATGCCTCTCAGGAGAACATGTCTACCGTAGCGGTCCCGGAACTGGCCCTCTTCGATCGTCAGGCGAAGCGAAGACATGACTGGATGAGGCAATTGTCGTATCGAGATCGTACAGAGCGTAAAGAAGAGCGACTTTCAAGGAGCGGCAGGTATGAGGGTGTTGGGCCGAAATCAGGCCAAGGTTGGATAGTCCAGTTACGTTAACCACGGCTTACTGGTCTGCGCCACGACTATACGAACGGCGTACACGCGAGGTTACGTCGTTCCAGCGGAAGATGTAATCGTACAACAGATACGAAGTAGAATAAGTAGGTAGATGTAGGAGGTTGTTCAGACCGTAAGGAGAAAGAGCAAGACAGGTAGGTGGGTGACGCCACGATTCCCAGTCCCAGCACCTATCGTGGAAATGGGAGCAGTACAGGAAACACGTCTACTCCCGGTGGCGAGAGTCTAGGTTCCCTTCGACGGATTAGAGAAGATGTGCAAGAGAGCGGGAAATGGTCTGAATTAAGGATCTATCTAGGGATAAAGAAAAGCTATATGAAGGGGGTTGTCTTTATATATACGCAGCATCCTTCTAATATTCTCTCTTTGAAGATCAAGGTTGTCAAAGTGATGATGAATGCGAGTACGACCAGCAGCACTTGGCTATATCGGTGATCGGTTAGCTACCTAGGTACCTTCAGGCACAATTCAGAGGCGCCATCAGCCCCTCAGCTCCAGGGGTTCCCGCCGTTCTGGAGACAAAAGGGCCCCAGACGCTTTGAGATTGGCCTAATTATGGGTAGGGGGTGAACTAGAAGCCCCCGCAGCAGCTACAGTGATGTAACGTACATGCTACGTACATGATTATCCGAAGCTCTTCCGGCTCCAGCGAGCCGAGATTCTACCGCTATGCTACCCGCCAATTCGACGAGGCAAAGATCCTGCCAATGTATGACATTTTCATGCCCATGCAATCATCCACTCGCTCAATGGCAATGCCGACAATAATGATGAGATGACTCGGCTACAATCCCAGCCCTTCAATTTTCAGCCTCCAAACAACGCATATACTCCGGTACTCCTGCATCTGAGACTGCCGAACATCACCCGAAGACGGTGCATTCGTGACGGACGGTCATTGGTGAGACAGGTCACAGGCCCAGCAGCGTTCGGGCCGGAGCTGGGGTAGAGCCCGTTGTCTTACCTTGGCAACACCTGCTCCGCAGCTCGAAGGTCGTTCTTAGGGAGTCATGAGTCTGTTTCATATGAAGCCTGCAACAACCCTACCATGTCGAGCACCAAGGCCGCGCTGAAGGCTATCAATGATGCCATCCGTAACAAGAAGTGGGATGACGCAATCGATCAAGTCAAGAACCTCATTGACAGAGACCCCGAGAACTATCAGGCGTAAGTCCACCGTTTCTCTTCGTGTCTACACGTGGCCTGCCTATGATTTCCTAGCAGTCTTACGCTCAGCTCCTACGCCAGGGTCCATGCGATTATATCGTGGTTAGCCGGCTGACATGCCGCAGTCACGTGTTCCATGCTTTCGCTTTGGACAAGAAGGGCAACTATCTCCGTGCCGAAGAGGCATACACTACAGCTGCCCGGCTGAGGCCTAACGATCCACAATCATGGCAAGGCCTCACGAAGGTGTACGAAAAGCTGGGCCCAAAATACCTGAACCAGTATCAGAAGGCCGCTCTGAAGCTTGCTGAAATCTTTCGAGATGCTGATGACATGTACAAATGTCAAGATGTCATCGACAAGTTCATCGATTTCGCCCGCTCCCAGGGGGACCGTTCGCAGTATGTGAAGGCTTTGGAGGTTATCCTCCCGGATAGCCCTATCTACCCGGCGCTAGAGGGTCGGGTACCACATCCTGCCAAGACGTACGAGACGATGGCCCAGATTTTGGAAGTCGATGAGAAGAAACGCATCAACACCCTCATTGGGGAACGCCGTACCAGGCTAGGTGCGAAGCTCAGCCAGGTCACCCAAGAAGTCAACCGAGAAGTCTTGAGCCAAAGCAGGCTGGGCGACATCTATCATCAACTGACGGTCTGGTCCAACGATGATGACATTCGGCGGCAGTACGAGGAGAAGCTGCTCCAATTCCGATACGACCTGCTGGTTGCTGTACCTACTTCAGAGAAGCCTGCTCACCTGAAAGTGGTGGAAAAGTTGGCCAACGACATGGTCATCATCAATCACCCGTTCAAGCTAGCTTGGGACATCGCAATCGAATGGCAAGACTGCAAGGAAATCAAGGACTACGATGCGAATGTCCTGAACCGGTACTGTTCGCATTTTCCAGATAGCGATCTCTGTCGCGTCTTGACAGGCTTCATGACTAGCAGTTTGTCGCCCTTCCCAAAGGAGCAAGGCTCTTCGAAACCGTATGTATATTCCTTGACCCCGTATACACTCACAGCCACCCGTCCAACTTGTTTTGCTGCCCCTCCCACGCTCGGCCATCCACCTGCACCGCTCCCGTTCTGTCCGTATACTTTCGTCTCCTAACAAATTATTTACAGTGAAGCTCCATCCACCGGTGCAACAACACAAGACGACGATGAGAGCGAAGACGACGAGGATGGCGGCGCACCTACTTTGGTCGTACCACTCACCGACGAAGACAGGATGTTGATGATGACTGAAGGCATCTCATCCACCGTCTCCTTACTAGCCCATCGGTTAATGGGTGAATACTACCAGCACCTTGAAGAACATGAAAGCAATGTTGAACTCATGCGCAAGGCAATGAACATTATGGTTGCTGAATCAGAGAAAACCAGCAAGGTGTTTGCGAATACCAACCAAGCCTTTATGATTTACCTAGGCACAGCGCTAGTTTTCTACCAGTCACCAAGAAACCACGGAGAAGCGAAGTTCCTCTTTGAAAAAGTTCTTGAGGTTGACCCTACCTCGACTGCAGCGATGATCGGAGTTGGTTTGATATATGAGGAGGAAGAAGAATACGACCAAGCCATTGACTTCCTTGAGCGTGCGCTTAGGGGGGACACTGGTAATCTCCGAGTCCGCGCTGAAGTTGCGTGGCTGTACGCCCTGAAAGGCGATTATACGCGTGGCAAGTCGGAACTGGAGTCTGTCCTCGAGTCTGCGAGGGACCAGTCTGTATCGAAAGAACTCTTGGCTCAAACACGGTACCGCTTAGGCCAGTGTGTCTGGAATCTTGATCCTTCGAAATCGGCACGGAAAAGTCGCAACGGAGCCTATGCGTACTTTCTAGATGCATTAAAGAGCGATTACAGCTATGCACCAGCCTATACCAGCCTCGGTATCTACTATGCGGATTACGCGAAGGACAAGAAGCGAGCGCGGAAATGCTTCCTCCAGGCCGTAGAGCTGTCGTCTTCCGAGATCGAGTCGGCTGAACGACTTGCTAGGTCTTTTGCGGACGACGGCGACTGGGACCGTGTCGAACTTGTCGCCCAGCGGGTTGTAGACTCCGGCAAGGTCAGGCCGCCTCCTGGATCCAAGAAGAAGGGGATCAGCTGGCCGTTGTCCGCTCTTGGCGTTGCGGAGCTAAATAAACAAGACTACAATAAAGCCATTGTGTCTTTCCAACATGCCTTACGAATCAGTCCGGACGATTATCACTCGTGGGTTGGACTAGGGGAAGCCTATCACAATTCCGGGCGGTATATCGCGGCGACTAAGGCAATCCAAAATGCCCAGAAGCTCGAGGAAAGTGTCGACGGTAACGCTCTTGGGGATACCTGGTTCACGAAGTACATGCTTGCTAATGTCAAGCGTGAGATCGGCGAGCATGATGAGTCCATTTCCCTGTACCGGGAGGTCATTACAGGGCGGCAGAATGAAGAAGGTGTTGTCGTTGCCATGTTGCAAACCTTAGTCGAGAATGCCCTCGATTGTATTGAGAAGGGACTGTTCGGCAAGGCAATTGAACTTGCCAGCGACACAATTGCGTCCGCACTCTCCGTTCCGAGTAGCGTGGCTCATAACTTCAATTTCTGGAAAGCTGTCGGTGACGCTTGCTCTGTATTCTCTTCCATCCAGAGCCGGCTGGCGGATTTCCCGACCCACAATGTCCGCAAACTCATCCAACTCGGAGAGGATGCAGAGGATACTTATGCTATTCTCCAGGACGTCGACGGTGTTAACAAAACCGTAGTTTTCGCGGAGGGCATCTTCCCGGAAGACGAGCGACTTGGCGTCGAACTCACGCGAAGCTTGCACGCCACCATCTTGGCTCATAAGCGTGCGATCCATGTCTCGGCCCACGACATTCATGCTCAAGCCATTGCCTATTATAACCTGGGCTGGGCCGAGAACCGAGCGCACCTTTGTCTGCCGGCGGAGATCCGTTCTCATTCCAGTCGATATCAGAAGGCCGCAGTTCGTTGTTTCAAGCGCGCAATAGAACTTGAAGCTGGCAATCCGGACTTCTGGAACTCTCTCGGTGTTGTCACTTCTGAGATCAACCCATCCGTCGCCCAGCACGCTTTCGTACGCAGCCTATATCTTAATGAGAGAAGCCCGCATGCTTGGACCAATCTCGGAGCGTTAGCTCTTCTTCAGGGCGACATACAGCTTGCAAATGAGGCGTTCACGCGAGCACAGTCCAATGACCCTGACTATGCTCACGCTTGGCTTGGTCAAGGCTTCGTAGCTCTCTTGTACGGTGATGCCAAGGAAGCTCGAGGGTTGTTCACTCACGCTATGGACATAGCGGAGACTACGTCCCTGCTAACAAGGCGTCAGTACTCGGTGTCCATATTCGATCACGTTCTTACCAATCCACCAAATCTGAATGTGACGTCTCTGATTCATCCCCTATTTGCTCTCATCCAGTTGCAGGGTCTTGATCCTCAGAACCTGGCGTACCAGCACCTCTCCACCTTGTTCCAGGAAAGAGCGGACGACAGCCTGCGTGCAGTAGCCACACTCGAGAAAACATGCGAGGTATTGGAGGCGGATTACGAAGCTACCGAATCCCCTCGGGCCTTAGGACGTTTCACTCTTGCCAAAGCAGACCTCGCAAGGTCCTACCTTGCAGCTGAACAGTTTGTTGAGGCGGCGGAAAGCGGTAAGACCGCTTTGGAACTGAGCAGCGACTCGTCCGCGAACGAGCTTGATGCCGATCAGCGAAGAAAGACGCGTCTCTCAGCGCATCTAACCGTCGGCCTTGCCGAATATTTCCTCAGTCAAGCTGACGGCGCGGTTGAATACTTGGAGGCAGCGCTTGGGGAATCGGACGGTAATCCTGACGCCGTCTGCGTTCTGGCACAGATCCTTTGGGCAACTGGTACGGACAATGCGCGTGAAAAGGCGCGAACGATACTTTATGAAGTTATCGAAAAGGACCCAAGCCATGTCCAGTCTGTCCTCCTGCTCGGGGTCATAGCACTACTTGACGACGACCACGAGTCGCTGGAAGCCGTCATATCAGAGTTGCATACTCTTCGCACCGGAGAAAAACCAAGCGATGCAGACCACGCTCGCATTGGCGAGGTACTACGTGCTGTTGCCGCCTCTTCAAAGGACAACGCGGAAGATGCCGTCCTGAACCAGGTGCAGACTGATGTCATGCTCTACCCACACCTGCCACACGGTTGGTCTAGGCTCGCGGAAATCGACGGCGATAAGTATCCCGCAGAGATGGCTTTGAACGTTGCTCTCAAGGCTATCCCACCCAGAGGCGACCTTAATGCGATTGACGTCGCAGAAGCCTACGCGGGGACGACCAGAGTGGCGGACGCTCAAAAGTCGATACTGCTCGCGCCTTGGGCCAGTCATGGCTGGGAGTCCCTTAGTAATGCCGCTGCCGCCTGAGTATGTCGAAGCGTTCTGGCGCGTTAATGCTAGTTGCGGCCTCCTAGCGTTGCGCTGTGGCAGCAGATCTCCCCATTCGGTCAGTATGTCTTTCGTTGCCTGTTTCTTTCATCGTCCGCTGTTATGATGATATTTGTCACCAAAAAATATGTTTCAAGACGGGACTGAGATCTTCATTGATGGATAAAACCGTAATCTGATGTAGCGCGTTCCCTTATACACTTGTTTCCGGCATCGCATTGGTTCTCGAGCTAACGCGACCACTTAGGTACTGCGATCCCGGTTTCGATCAAAGGGTAGCGTTCGAAATGTGTGTGCATCACAGTAGACTGGACATGGAAATCGTACGGCTTTACACATCGCCCCGATAAAAAAAGGCATATGATGATGGATTTGCGGGGGTGTCTACGCTGAGAGAAGGGAAAGCGGGGTCAGAGGATGCATAATGGTGGAATATGACTGATGAGAAATGATTAAACATCAACGGGGTTCAACGACCCTCTGCCTTACAGATTTGCCAGCTTATTCTTGCATTGGTTGAGCCACTCGAGCGTAATCTGCTAGGCGACCATGATCGATACGTGCCAGCCTTATCTAAGCTACCTCGTGTCATACTGCTGTGATGGACATTGGCTAGTCGAGGTAATAGAGGCTGATATCGTTGATTAATCGTCACCTCTTGGCTCGTTCCAACCTCTGAGCGGACTTCATCCTTCAGGAAAGTGAATATATATTCCTCCATATCTGACTGTTTGCGTTTCCCGATGATGTTGTAATTTGCAAGATGAAGGGGGTGAGGCGTACTCAGTGAGTCCCGGCTCGTCTTCATAGGTAATGGCTCGTGTAGTTGGTGCGACGCAACGTTGGGGAGCTATGTACGGGCGAACCTTCTCTTTGACACGCCTAGGTCATTCCGTATGACAGACACCGCGGATGTGAATGCGGTTACTCGAAGTGAGCAAGAACTGCTATTTTAATAGGTTGAGAAGGGGGTTCTAGATATGAGTGGCCGGCCAGCTGGTCGAGGGCGTTGCATACAGTAAATAGGAGAGTGACTCGTAAGTTATGCTTAAACCGGCGCCTGAGCCATCGCGCCACCCGCAGCTCCCGGGGCAGGATACAGCAGTGGGCCTTGGTCGGCCCCAGTTGCAGGATCGCGGTAATGGAGTCTAGAACAACGTTATCCGCCTCCTTGGGGATATCTACAAGCATTTATTACCGGAGACTCGGGAGCTATGGATACCACAAGGTGAATCCCATTGAGCTTGGATAGTGACTTCAATACATAAGCGAACGTGAGAAGCTGTCGAGTCGCGGACGTCAGGTAAACCTCGTTAGAAATAATGGAGTGGGTTCGGCGTCGGAGGGGACACGCTGCGTATATACCCGTATCACGCCCCGGCCGAGGCGACGGGGCTCACTTCTTTATGGCGTCGCCCTCCCTATTAGCAACGAAGACATAGTGCCACCTAAAAGGACTTTATGCAGCTACACAGGCGGTTGGCGACTTGGATTGAGCTTGTCGTTTCCCCCAAGCCGCACTCTGTATCATCTACGCTGTGCTTTGGAGAAATGCCCTACGACTGGAGCCCATAGTTAGGGAAAGCCTCCTATACAGTCAGATAGGTGAAGCCGCCTGCTGCCAGGAGAAGTTGTGGGTAACCCCTTTCTATGTCCCAGCGACTCACTGGCGACGAGGCTATACTCGTACATAGTCGCTACCTATTAACTAAAGGAACCGCAAGCCTTTTATGGGGTATACCATACCATAACACTGCTAATTGTTTGTTATAACGCGGTAAGGTCGAAAAGAACTGGATATGCTATGATATCTGAATGATTGAAAAAATGCTTGCTTTCAGAGTTCGTAAGGGCATATTGCTACCTCTTTTGATTATTAATCCGCTGCGGCCAATTTTCTCATTTGACCTTCCATTCCTTCTATTCCTATAACCGTAGTACTACCCAGCACAACACAATCACAACTTGACAGAGCCCAAAACAGAACCACAAGCCCTCACTATATCCTGCACTACTCCAAATCTTATTTTGGCGTTGTTCTAGCTCTTCATTAGGGTATACCTTACGCGGGTGCGTCGTGACTTAGATGAACCACGACTCCCTGAGGCGTGTGCGCGTCTGCAATCGGTACCGTCACGATAGTCGCGCGGCTCATGGCGTTGGTGTCCGACGAGACGGTGCGATTGCCCGACGACACCTCAATGCTGCTCAGGGGCGTGGACTGCTCGTGCCAAAAAACAACGGTGTACTTGGTCCCGATGATTGGCGAAAGATCTCCGAATCCGTTCCATCGCGCACTTATCGACACAGCACGCGTGAGGCGCAATGGTGAATCATCCGCCGCGACTCTTGTCGTTTTCTATCGCCGCAGATCAGTAAAATGTAGCTCATGGGAATGCATGCCACGTACCTGTTCGATGATGACTTCACAGTACTTGTCCGAGGCCAGAGGATCCCCAGTGCTAGCATGCTCCAGGGGTATGCCGTATCCACTACCCACGTGTGGCACATGCCGAGATGGGGCACTCTCTCGCGACACTCCATCATCGAGATACATATGATAGGCCTATACCTGGTTAGCTGAATATATTGAGTGGCAGCCTGAGCAGGGCGTGATTCACATTGTCTCGGCCCGGGTACACATGAAGGGTGATGGGATTGGGATCCTGCGCCGGTAGCGACGGGTCCGGGATGTAATCTCGGACTCCAATTTTCGGAATAATAGCGCCTGTATATCTCATTATCAACTGGACAGCACTTTTTATTGCATTCGCGTTTCGTACCTTCGCGGATGTACATTGGTGTGATGTAAGGCAGCTGGGAATCCTGGTCGCTTATGAGGCAACTGTAGTCAATACGGCTTCCACCATCGACCATAGGCGCCAGGGGAGCACCGAATGGGTCATCGGGTCGCAGGTTCAAGGGGAACCAGCCATTAGGATACGGCAGATAAAGCCTCACAGAGTTCTTCTTGCTTTCTGGTTGGAGGGCCGGCGCCACCAGCAGATCGTTCCGAACCATGTACTGGCTTCGAGTGAAGCGTTGGTTCTACACACGTCAGCTGAGATCCAAGCGGTTACGACGATGAGACACACGTCTGCAGAGAACAGAGACCGATCAAGTTCATCCGTGATGACCTGGTAGGATCCCCGGGTTAGCCCTCACCGAGACAAGACGGCACCACACAACACAGATAGGGGACATACCATGGCCCTAGCTAGCGGCAATCCGGTAATCATGTTCTCGAACAAGGAGTCGTACAGCAGCTGCATCAGACTATAGCGAAGTCGGATGTAGTAGCGGCAAACTGGCAAGACAGCACGGTAGATCATGGCCTCTCGGCCCTGGTATCGGTCTCGATGTTCCTCATAGTGCTTCTGATAGGCATACGGCTCCTGGAACAGTTTTCCGTCCTTCCTCATCTGTCCCTTTCGAGGGCCGTCCACCCAATACCGAATTCGAGTGTAGTGGTTGCTAGAACAGTAAGCATGGTACCTCATAATAGATCACCGAGAGATGTCTTACCGGAACCATGGCAGGAGCGAGTACGCGCAGTACCATCGGATCAACAACTCTGGGTTGGGATAGTCGTGCTCCGAGTCGATGAACTCGAACCCGCCGACATCTTGCCCCGAGATGGTGACTCCGGAAAGTCCGAGAGCGAGGACCTGAGCGACGGAAATACTCAAGAACTCCCACGTGGACGCGTTGTCTCCGGTCCAGAGCCCCGCGAAGCGATGACTACCAACGAAGCTGCCTCGGCCTATTATGAAGTTGCGTCTCTTCTCCCGCCACTTGAGGTTGGGGCTGAGTGTATGGATGTTGTTGAGTCCGTGATAGGTCGCCTTGTGCAGGTTGTAGCTGTAGAGCGACCAGATCTCTATGGCCTTCTTCTGCTGGGCTCCATTGGGGTCCCCGGACCAGCCATCGGAGTCCAGCAGCAGCCGGAATGGCAGGCTAAAACAGTGTTAGCTCTAGACCTGACCAGGTTTAAGATGGGATGGAACTCACGATTTCATGTCGCCGTATTGCTCAGCAATGCATGGAGAAGTCATGTCCTGCCAGACAAAGTCCAAGCCGCATTCGAACAGATACTGGTACTGCTTGCCCCACCACTCGCGGACCTCGGCGTTGTTGAGGTTGGGGTAGTGGCCCGGATGTCCGTTGCCCCAGCCGTAGAAGACCCCACCGTGAAATGGCTTGCCAGAGTTGAACACCTGGTCAAAGTCGTATGTGTCTGGCTCGAAGTAAGGAGGCTTGTCGGTGATGGGGGCGTTGAAGTACTGATGCCCCGTGCCGAACTCCTGGTATCGCTGCGCGTAACTCGCTGGCGCTGAAGGGTCCAGGTCGCGCTTGTCCTTGATGAAGTAACCCTTTTCGAGGCCTTCATCCAGCGTGGTATAGCTTGAAGACTTTATGGAGCTGATGTACGGCGTGATGTTCGTACTGCACTTCACTCCATTCTCCCTCAGGGTTTTGAACATGCCCACCGGGTCCGGGAAGTGCAGGTCCCTCTTGTCTATGGTGAAGGTACGGTAGTCGTCCTGCATGTCGACGTCGATGTGCATGCCGTCGAGTGGGATATTGCACTTGCGATATTCCTCTACGGCTTCCTGGACCATGTCTTGGCTGTCGTATCCGTAGCAGCCCTGGTGGTTGCCTAGCACATAGCGGGGCTTGAGTCTGGGTCTCCCCACGATGGAGGTGTACAGCTGGATAAGCTCGTGCATGCTGTCTGCAGCTATCAAGATGCACTGGAAACTGTTGAACCTGGTGGCCACCCGAATGGCGTTTGAGTCCTTCATGCCGACGTCGAGGCAGATGTGCGAGTAGTTGTCGACAAAGGTCGCAATCTGGGACTTGTAGCCGGGCTGCGCGTCGACCTCGATCCAGAATGGCTCAGAGTGGTACAGAGGCTCTCTATCATCCAGTGGCCCTTGGCCATAGACGTTCTGATATCTCATGTTGTCGAAGTCTTGGGGCGTTAGTCGGCGCAGTGATGTAGAGAGCCACGGGACACTTACTGAAGTAGTTCATGTACGTCTTCTTCTTGAACAGATTCTTGCCACCTTGCTCACCGAAGCCCATGAAGTCTGCCGTAACCGACTTCTCGACAGCAAGGATGGTGGCGCGGTCGGTGTAGCGAAGGCCCCTCGGTTTCGTTTTCCAGATGACAGCCTCTCGGGCTCCCTTGGCAGTTGCGAGTGACAGCTTGTCGAGCGTGGTGATGTCTAGGGTCTCAATTTGGGGCACCTTCTCCGCAGGAGCCAAGCTCTCCAGGACCCTTACAGCCGTGATCTGAAATGGGTCGCGCTGGATCCATAGTTGGACTTCCACCTTCCGGTTCGGCGAATCAGGATCCAGCACCGACTGAATGATGTAGTACCGATTATCTTCGACGATCTCAGTAATCCAGTTGATGCCCTCAATATCATCAAGTCTTCTGATGAGCTCGCTGAGTGTGTCTTGAATAATAGTGCGACTGCTCTCTTGTCAGCTCAGAGTATGAAAATGCAATGGATCACAGATTTACGTATTGAAGTCCGTGAAATCGGAGCCCTTGGTGTTGGAAGGATCGAAGCGAATCCTCCAGACCCTCGGCCGCATGAACTGTATCAGTAGGAGAGAGCTATCGTTGAAGCGAAAGACGGCTCCATGGCTACAGGCCGGGTTATCCTTGCCGTCTTCCAGAAGCTGATCGGACTCAAGATAGGATAGGGTATCCGGCTGTTTGACTCCGGTGGTCAATCCATCAATATCTCTGAAAAAGTCATCAGCCTTCTGGAAGATGAAGGGATCCCTGGCCTTGGTCGCCTCGAAGTCACCCATGCTGGTCAATTGAAGCACACAGCTCGGTGCGCCATGAATGAGATAGCAGTTCAAGAATGCTCTCTTTGAGATACAGTAATTCCCAGAACCGCTTGTGGAAGTGGGAGCTTACTGTATGCTATATAGATATCACGAGATCGATGCTCACAACGCTTCTCGGCTCAGGGCTGGCCTGAGCGACGCTCACATTGTTGGGGTCGCTTGGTTTCAATCGCTCACCTAAGGCCTCGCATTCGATCGCCTGTATGAGCGCGATGCGTCTGTTGTGTGAGTCAAATACGCCACATGCAGCCATCATCTCCTACCCCTCAGTCTGGACTCATCTCTGCAACCATACTTGGGTGTTCAGTCGCATAACCCCTCAGTCAGGTCTCTCTCACTGGTGTATGCATCGCTTATAGCTTCAGTTTCATTCCCCTCTCAGTCTGGGCTCCCACCGATGTAAAGAGACGCGTAAGATCCGCGATCTGCTACCCAATTTCGGGCCACCATCTTGCCTAATTTAATGAAAAAAGCATCTGTCATTATTTGCGCGCGAGACTCGCCTCGGTCTTGCACCAGGTTCATTCAGAGTCGGGCGAGTTCAATACCCCGCTCTGGTATGATTGGACAATGGAATTGCATCTCCATGTGCCTCTTCCAATACTCTCTATCTCATGTTTCGGGCTACAATGACCTTGGTAACATTGCACATGCAATTGCTGATATAGGTGAGGCTACAGATACGGGAACCCGAGGCGATCACTAGGTAAGATTGATTAACAGCTTGCTAGCTATCAGGGCATCCCAGACGAATAGCACCGAGGTCCATGCTGTCAGAACAATAGATTAGACGGGTTATTAAATATAGTCATGAAAACAGCAAGTACTGTGGTCAGGAACTGTGCTGCCAGAACAAGTCAGTCTCCTGTCTAGCCATGGTATTTCTCACCCAACAGGGTTGCGTCATATACTCCAACCGTACGTGGTCCAGTAATACACCCCCCTTTAGCAGCAGCCGTAATCTCCCCAACATGTAGAGGAACGATACAATGAAATGTATCCTCCTCGCATGTAACAATCCGTATTCGATCTCATAAATTGTACAGTCTTAACAGAGCGGGGATAGAAATGCTGATCCTTCAGCCTGGTGCAACCTGCGATTTCCATGGCATTTCTTGAGCGCAACCGGGTGGCCTCGACCATCAGAATCGGTCAAGATGAGGAGACTGGGGTTGCATTTTAACATCTCTCTGTGTCATTCTATTTAGGGATACGACCTGCCGGGATGTTTGGGCTGCATATATATTGATGATTGATGTCGTAAAGAAGATAAAGTAGATATGAGCGTGCATTTCGTTTTTGTAATGTATTTGAGCTACTGTCCATAGCACAAATTGAATAAGTCGTGTATTCTCTTAGTATTATGCTACAATGGCTTAGTTAACCAAGACCTAAGATTCAGATATCTTGGTGGAGACGACGTAGTAGTTGATGTGGTATTTTATCATAGACCTCTACAAGATGGTCTACTCTAAGAGAGTAGAGTCTTCTCCGTCGTTTATCTCTAACTACACAAGGTAACTTATTTACCCCTCTTTGTGGAGATATCTCTTCAAATGCACTTTCTACACATTTATACCCAACGAATAGTAAAGGCAAGCCCGAGCACGAAGGATGGACGCCGCGCTCATGCTGCTCGCTCTTTTTGGCATATGTTTTCCCGTCCTCTTTTCAGCTACAGTTCTAGACCCTTTTCCTTCTATACTGAACGGCCTCGTACTCGCTTCTACATAAGCACCCAGAGTTACTTGGTATCTGCAAACCACAGGTCCATCAGCCTTCTCCCCGACAAAGAATATTCTTATTCGTGCGTCCCTAAACTCTGCGGTTCCCTGCTAATTGCAATTTCTCTAAAATTGCGTGAGCCATGGCACCTGGCATACTTGAACCATCTTTTGGTCGACTGGTCATCGACGAGAAAAAGAGCGACGGGTATTGGGTGGAGACGTTTCATTTTTCTAACCAGGAGAGCATTCCAGGAATCATTGCGTAAGAGGCGAGTCAGTACATGCAACCACAAAAAGCACTAACGTGGCCATAGATCAGGCCTTGTGTCGGGCAATGTTGAGTTCTTGGATAATCCCCTAGCCACTCAGGAGGGAGCTGACCCAGCCAGCGGTAGGTTTGTGCACATGTGCAAAAAAGCAATTGCGCTGATTGCTCTTTCAGAATGGAAAAAATACATCATCGCCAAGTTCGATTCCCCTGTCGGCGTCGTTGCCTGCGATATCACGGGAAATGGCTTGACTGATGTGGTGGTCTGCCATGATTATGGCCCATTTATGCTTGAATGCAACATGGCTGGAGGATGGATCACCTGGCTGGAGAACCCTGGTAGAGATAAACTGGATGCTGGCCCGTGGAAGGAGCGCAGGATCGGCCGGTGGCCGGCCATGCACCGGATCAAAGTGGGACATTTCACCCAAAGGTATGTAACCTGGACTTGCAAAACAGCATGCGCTGAATAGTTCTAGGTCGTACCTCGAGATTATTGCTGCCTCTGTTGTCCGCGGCGAGCACGACAAGGTAATTACAGATGAATAGATTAATCGCGTCCAATGTTGTTTGCTGACCATCCCCAGACAACCCCCATTCCCATTATCCGCTTCCAGGCTCCAGAGAAAGTTCTTGAGGCGTAATTACGCCCCTTCATATGCCTTGGGTTTGGAAAAACATGTCTCATGCTACTTTACAGAAACGAGTGGCCACGCGAGATCGTTGACGATGAGCATTTCACGGTGATTCATGAAGTCACAGTCAAAAAGTATGACGGAGAATGCCTGCAGGGATCATGAGCTAATTCGCTATATAGACTAGATGGTCCTGATGGTCTTGACTCGATGCTGATCTCTTCTCGAGAAGGGACCACACTGCTATACTACGATGATGGGAAATGGAAAAGGGACCTGATCGGGATCGGGGAACCAAAGGAGCCCCGCCAATCTCCAACTTCAGAGAGCCCAGGATCCGGCGACCACTGGGGAACAGGTTGTGCTGATTCCGGATGTGTCGGAGGTGACCCTCTTGCCTACATCGCAACGCTCGATCCATTCCACGGCACGGCTGCCTGTGTCTACACCCCTACAAAGCAAGGCCCACGCGGAAGTGAATGGAAGCGCCATGTCCTGGACGTGTATGGAACACCAAACCAGCTTCAGAAGACTGGTGATGGCCCAGGCCACTACATCATTTGCGCTGACTTTGACGGTACTTCCACCTAGCACAATTTGTTTACGCCTCGATGCAACCTGACAATATGCAGGTGATGGAGACGACGAGTTCATCTTGTCTCTCTTTGGCTCATTGGACCGAGATGACACTGGGGAGGCTATTAAGGCGAGTTCCAAGCAGGCCTTGAAGTACTTCCACCTCCCGCGCTGACTTCGATCTCGCAGCCTCAACCTGGCCCCGGTCCGAACAAGGTTTGTTTCAATCACTCCAAACTACCTTCCCGTCTCACAAGTGCTATGCGATAAATAACTAATAGAACTAGGGCATGATGTATTATAAGGCTATCGACCTGGAAAAGGGACTGTTCGCCAAATGGAAAATCAGCGAAGACTCCTCTGCTCGTATCGCTATCGGGTAAGTTCGATGATCAGTTGCGCGATACACATCGGTCTGACAATGACAGAAACTTCGGAGGCAACGGAAAGCTCGACATGGTCTCCGTCCGGTACAACGTCGCAAGATACTATGAAGAACCCCAGCCAATTATTACGCTTCACTTGAACCAGTTTGCCAAAACAAGCACGACAGATGATGCTACCGCCATCGTCCCTACATTCTGGGACAATGAGGGACTGGTGTATCTCGCCCGTCCCACTGAGGTGCGCGGTGCGCAGAGGCTTCCCCTCATGGAGATCGCCAACTTTGCCCTTAGTGTTGAGATTCACCCCAAAGGAGGCAAGGTCGATGTGGAACCAGGCCACGGTATCAAGGTTTTGTATGGTTCCGTCTCTGATGGCCAAGATGTTAGGAGCGCACTGGGTGTGGCTCCTTTCCCTGAGATTGTCCCAGTGACCAGCAAAAACACGATGCTCACCGCCAATGGGGAGAATGGCGCAATCCTGCTCCGTCTCGTCCCAATTGCCGAGGCAGCGACATGGAAGACAGCACAGGAGGTCCCCGTCCGAACTACCTTTGATACAAGCAATATCGGTGTCAACCTCCCACAGTTGCAGTTCAGGAAGGTTGAAGAGCTCTGGTGGGGTGCTGGCTTCAAGGGTGTGGACTTTTACAACCTTTCCGGCTTCTCCTTCCGGTTCCAGGATGACAAGACGCACATTGCCCATATACAGTTTTGGACTGCTGGTAGGTCTCACCCTTCCTTTCGACGTAGCACGTATGGGCTGACTGTTCCCAAGGGACGAACGTGGACTGTGGCGTGCACAACCATAGCGGCAACATGTTCAAGGAGGTGCATGTCTGCCTCTCGTTGGGGACACGGGATGGTGGCATGTCTCGTCTCGAAGGTGATGAGCGTGACCCGAATGCGAAAAGCTGCTTCGAGCATGTTTCCATTCCTCCTCTTTATGAGCATGGCGGTATATGGTACCGGGATTCTAACGGCAATGCGATCCGCGGCAAGAACAATGTAGTTGCCTATCCATGGCACAAGTGGCAGGGCGGTAGTGGACCCGACGTTGACGTGTGGATGGCGATTGAGTTTAACCCTGACATCGAATTGTAATTTGGCTTGGACGGTCCCTAATATTTTCTTATTGTTCCATTCGGGAGGCGGATATGAAAATTACCGTCGCACTTTTTTAGGTACACATCTGAAAAGCTCATGCTCTCGTACTAATTCAACTTATAAAGAAAAAGGCTATACTTTTGAAGATCGCCCGCTGAACCCTATGTGCTTTAAAATTGCCAGCTTCCTTTCCAAGAAATTCTGCCATTGAAACTGCATCTTGTGATAAGGATTTAAGTCTTTGGGCGCCCTCCGACATCGCAGAGCCCAGAGCTTCGTTGAGAAAACCGGAAATAACAGAATATCGGGAGGTATAAAGCCAGAGGTCGAAGCAACTCCGCCGAAGTCCACACAGGTTGCGCATCGAATTGCGCACCCGCCAAGCCCAATACACCCATTTAACTTTTTTGAAAATGGACATCCATCTATTTGAAGTTAAGACATATTAAGCCAATGCTATTGTTTTGGACGCACTACCTAAGGTGTGCGCAGGGAACGACGGAAAGTTTACGCAGGAATACTCTAAGCTATTATATCTGTCAGATATAAGGGCATCAGTTATTGTTGTATTAGTTGCAGGTGCTCTGAAACGCACACTGCACTTTTAGGCATTTTAGCCACGGAATATGTATTGTCCCGATTAAAGGGATTCTTCAGTATATAGGGTGCTAACGCACCCCTGCTAGCCGACATACCCCCTTAACGCCTTAAAGCATTTACGGCGTTAATTGTCACAATTTTTAAAGCCATAACTTTTTATTTTCTTTTTCCTCTGGCATTAATTTTTTTAATCAGCTAATTTTTCCTTTAAAATTATTCGTAAAGCGTTTTTCCGTTAATTAAAAGTTTTAAGAAAATTTATTAGTTTTAGTTATTTTTTAAAATATCTAAAAGGCTTACGTAATAATGTTTTAATTAGTTTATTAGTTAGCACATCGCCGGTAGGCGTATAATCTATTTTGATTAATTTTTTTTACGGCTTTTCGTAATTAATAGTTATATATATTTATATGTCGTAATTTCGTTATTAATAAGGCGATATCGGCGTTAATAAATCGTATACTTTGTTAGTTATCGTATTATATATTTAACAGTTTTATATTTAAAGGAATTTTTAATTTTTAATTAATCGAAATTTAAATTTTTTTTATAACCTACGTAAATAATAATAATTCCGTTTTTATTATAAAGATAATTAGTATATTTTATTTATTCTCTTATTATCTAATAATTTTTGTAAATAATTTTAGAACGTAAGTTTAAAATTTTTTGTCAATCGATTATATTATTTACGAAAAAGGCGTCGTTTTAAATATTTAATAAATCTCTATTTCTAAATTATAACATTAACGTTTTAGTTCCAGTTAAGTGTAATATAACTCGGTCGGCAGTTTTATGATATAGGATGTTAAAATTTAGGTTAAATCGAGCAAGTTAGAATATTATAAAAAATCTATCGAGTCGCGTATTAATTATTACGAAAAGGATAAAACCGACTTTTTAGTATTTATTCATAAAACTTAAATATATTAAATTAAGATTTCGTAATAATTTAACGTTAATTATAAACATTTTTAAAATGTTATTTAATTTTTTTATTAAATTTGTTTTTAAGTATTTCGATATTAAGAAATGGTTATAAATTTTACCTCTTATAAGAGTATACCGTTTCCGTATTTATTAAATTAATTAATCGATAAATGTCATGGACCAACTAGTGGAGGACATGGAAACGGTCGCGCTAAAACCGAAAACAGGATCTAAGTAGATTAGTCACGGGAATAACCTATGCATTTAAGCAAAAAAATCCGAGCTGCTCCGTCGGATCAAAAAGGAATAATATGCATTTAAACAAAAAGATTCGAGTTATTTCGTCGGATTAAAAAGAAGTAATAAAAAAATATATACGCTCGTAATCCCATAATTAGATAACGATAATTTGCATTATAATTTCGGTACTTAAAGTACCTTTAATATAACGAAACGCAATTAAATTACCTTATTATTTTATTACTTAAATTCTTATAGTACTTTATTAATATAAACCCGTCGATTTAAGTTTAATAATTAATTAATTAACTTAACCGTTATACGTTACAAGCTTTTATTTAATAATACCGTTAAACTTTTAATAATATTTCGACAATATGTTTACCAATAAGTAACCTGCTTATAAAATCCTAAAAAATAACGATATAAACTTAAACGAAAAAGATCAAACCTTTACTTTAATTAAAGAAAAGATTTTTCGACGTTTAAACCTTATAAATTAACGTATTAATTAACTTAAACGAAATAATACGAAACTTATTACAATATTTTAAGTTATTCGAATTTTCCTAAAATAAATACGTCGGATTCCAGAAAATATACTTATTTAATTAACCTTTATTAAAAATTAGAAAAAATATTAAAGCCCCCTAAATCCTAATTTTTCGATAAAACGTTTATTAAGTTATAATTATTTCTTACGTAATATCGAACATATTTCGGGTATTTTCTAATACGATTTGCCACCTTAATTATATAAGTCGAATTCGTAACCGGATAACTTTCGGGATATATAATTACTTAGTTTAAATCCGTTATACGAAAATATATTATAATTTTTTTAAAGCAACAAAACCCTAAAGTAATACGAATTTATAATAACTATAAAACGTTCGAATAAGTTTTTTAAAAAGTTTTCGGAATAATAAAAGAAAAAACAAAAACTAAAATAAAAATCTAATAATTACGATAAAAAAAATCGGTTTTTAAATACGGCAGCAAAATAATTTAACTTTTTTCGAAACTTAACTAGGGATAAAAAACCTTAATAACTCGATTTTTCGACGGCTTTAAGTAAAAAGTTCAAAAAAAATTATTCAACAAAAATTAACCGGAATATTTAACCGATTATATCGCTATGGCTATAAAAATCGATAATCGGTAATATGCTTAACAAATTCGCAACGCCAAAAAAAATAATAATAAATCGCGGCATAATATTAATATTAATGCACCTCGACGATAAAATACCGTATATAAAACGGAACCCGGACTTATGGAAACTAACGCCGTTTAAAAACAAAATAAGTAGCGTATCAAATATTAAAATTACGATAAGATTAGTTATAAAACTAAGAAATATAAATCGCTTAAAAAACCATAACAAAATAAATCTTAAACCTTAATACCGATTAAATAATCGCTAGATAATACGAAAAAAAAGATAATTACCATAATATGCCGTTAACCTTTTACTATTAAACCCTTAAACCAAACGGAAAAATAACTATAAAAATATTAAGGATAAACAAAAACGGTTTGCCTTAACACCTTTAACCGATACGTTAAAAAGTATCCCTTTTATTGTTAACGGTAATAATGCTTTAACTATAAAAAATAAAAATAAAATATTTATTTACGTATTATACGTATGGCGGAAAAAAAATTCGACTTTTCTAGCTAAACCGGGCGAAATAAATAAAACGAATAATAATATCGTTATTTTCGTACCTTACGCTTCCAGAAAAAAATCGATCAAAAAAAATATTTTATAACTGGCTCCCCGGAAAATAATACCCCAACAAAAATTTATTTTGTTTTTACGAAAAATGCGAGCATTTGTTAAAAAAAAAGAATGTTTTAAAGAAACGTAATTTAATTATACGACAATTAATCGCGGAACGCCATCTTTAATTATCTATTACTATAAATCAATAAAAAACAATCCTAATTAACCTTAAATAAGTTACCGAAACCTTATGGGAAAAAAATAAAAATATTTTTATTTAAAAATAATTTACCTTATAAAAAAAAGTTTATTTAATAAAATCAAAAAATGCGATAACAAGCAAAAAAAAATACTTTAATTAGAAAAAATAATAAAAATACAAAAGCTTCGGAATACGTAATTCTGTAAAAATATAAAATAATACGTAATACATATTAATAAATTAAAACTATAAATAAAATAATAATAATACCTTATTAAGTAATTATGGGACCATATTAACAACTTTCGAAAACGAATATAACGGCTTAAATAACCCCTAAAAGAACCAAGCCCTTTATAAAAAAACCGCGGGAAGGCAAAACTCAAAAAAGTTAATAAAAGCTTTCAAAAAAGGTTTTAACAATAATAAAAAATAGAAAAAACCCCGTTATTTTAAAATTATAAATTAAAATATATTAATATACCGCTATAATAAATAACGGAATTCTCAAAAGTAATTATATTACGCTTAAAATAATTAATTAACTTAAATTATTATGGAAATACAAAAAAAACTTTTACATCGCGAATACCGCCGAAAATCAACTATTTTTTTACGATAACGAAAACATCATACGTGAAATTAATTATTTCGAAACTTTTGCTTTAAGAAAAAACATAATTATTAATTTCGATATTATACCGTTAAAAAATTACGATATAATTTTAAAAATAACATAATTACGTTAATATAATTCCTTAATCGATTAGGTAATTAATTAGGGAAAATTTTTTTTACGGTTTAACAATAAGTAAAATAAAAACAAAAATTTTAATATTTAATCGAAAATAACGACGAATACTAGCATAAAAATACGACAAAAACTTTACCACTTATAGGAAAACGATATAAAAAAAAGTATTATAAAAAAATTCAACGTATTATTATTACTATTAAAACGAAATTGCGGTAATTAAATAACGACTTACAATAACTAAATTAAAAATTAAAAAAATTAACTAATATACTAACATAATATTACAAATATAAAAAATTATTTAATAAAAAATTTAAAACAAAATTACTTAAACATAACAAATAAAACCATAAAATTATTTTTAAGAAGAAAATATTTACTAAATTTTACCTTATTTATAACTTTAATAAAATAAAACTATACGCATTTAGAAATACTTAAAAAATGGATTTAAAAAAAATAAATTCGATTATTTAAGTTACTAACTAATTACCCCATATTTTTTATATTTTAAAAACAACGGCAAGCTACGATTAATTATGAATTACTAATAATTTAATAATATTATTATTAAAAACTGAATGTTATTACTTTTAATTAACGAAAAAAAAATCGTTTTTACGGAACTTAATAATTTATTATTTTCGCTTTCCGAAATAAATATAACTTAATCCGAATTAAAAAAAGCTACAAGTAAAAAATAACGTTTTGAATTAAATACGGCTTTTATAAATACTTTATTATTTTTATAAAACTTATTAATATATCCGTTACCTTTTAACGTATAATAAATTATATCTTTCGAAAATATTTAAACATTTTTATAATATATTATTTTGATAATATTTTTATTTTCTCAAAAACCAAAAAGAAATACGAAAAATATGTCCATAAAATATTATAATTATTACAAAATTCTAATTTACTAGTTAACGCAAAAAAAACCAATTTTATATACAAAAAATTAAATACTTAAATTATATTATTATTTCTAAATATATCAAAATAAACCTTAAAAAAATCGCTATAATATTTAATTAAGCATAACGTATTACAATTAAAAAAATACAAATTTTGCTCGGATTTATTAATGATTATCGAAAATTTATCAAAAACTTTAATCGGATAATTATACTCTTTAATATATTTATACGAAAAGGAAAAAAGTTTCAATAAACGCTAAAAATAAAAAAAAACTTTCTAATAATTTAAAAAAATAATTATAAAATAACCGGTATTAATTATATATAATTTAAACTGCTTAATAAAACTAAAAACCGATACGTTAAATTATACCTTAAATGCTATAATCGAATAATAAAACGATTAAAATATATTTTATCTTATTACTTTTTTTTCTTACAAATTATAAAAGCTAAAATTACGATATATTATCCTTAATAAAAAAATTTTAACAATTATTAAAACATTTCGCGAATTTAAATATTTTCTTAAAAGTAATTAATATTAAATTAAGATTTACATAAATTATAAAAACCTTACCCAATATATTATAACCAAAAACCTTACCGCATAATAATTCCGTTATGCCGAAAAATTAACCAAATATAATTTTATTATTATTGATTGCAAAAGCTTAAAAAACGAAAAAACTAATACATTTAGTAAACGACCCAACCTTAAAAAAATGGTTAAAATTAATTACGTTATTTTCGATACGATAAAAAAAAATACCTACGTTTACGGCAAATTATAACAATACAAATAACGAACTTTAACATATATCAAAAAATTAAATAATATAATAATAATTTATTAAAAAAAATTAACAAAATATAAATCCCCAAAAAATATCAAAAAAACTTAATACGGAAAATATATAAATATCTCTTACACGGATATCCAAAAATCCACAAAACTTTAAAACGTTTTTAACGTATATATTCTTTTCCTAAAATATAATATAAAAAATTCGACGTAAATATAATATCTATAATAAAATAAAAGTACGACGGTACAAACCTTATAAAAAATTACAACCGTTACCAATCGCAAAATAACCATAAAATTTTATCATAATAAATTTTATTACCAAACTTTTTTTATCAAAAAATCTTATTACGAACATATATTACGATAGAATTTTCGTAATCGTTAATCGGTTTACTAAATTTTTTTATTTTTTACCTTATAGCGAAAATATAAACGCCAAATAAATAACATATATTTTCTTCAAAAATATCTTTAATATATACAAATTACTATACGAAATTATTTTAAACGAAAATACGACGTTTACTTTTAAGTTCTGGTAAAACCTATTAATATAAATTAACCTAAATCATAAATTATTTAATATTTTTCGACTTTAAACAAATGAACAAATAAAACGACAAAATTAAATATTCGAAATATACCTATAATATTATATTAATTACGAATAAAATAATTAAATTAAAAATTACTAATAATTTAAATAACTTATAATACCAATTAGTATAAAAATATTAAAATAACTTCGTTTATAACTAATTTTGGATTTATTCTAAAAATTTATCGAAAATCGCAAAAAAAAAAAACCACTTAATATTAAAATAATCTTTACGTTAAAACAACTTAAACATTTATATTAAAAAATAAAAACAAAACTTAAGTTTATATAAAAACAAATAAAAAAATATTACAACTAAAAATAATTTAAAAAAATTAACTTTTTTAAAAGGAAAAATAATTTACTTAACTATCAAAAACATTTAAACGAAACGATTAAATAAAAAAATCGATTTCAAATATATTAATTTTTATAAAATTATCAAAAAAATTTCGAATAAGAATTACTAATTAAATTTACTACCAAAAGTTACACTTTATCCAGTTTTTTATATATCTCTACTTAAATTAACCGCAAATACAATTAAAGTTCGTACCGTATAAAATAATATAAAAATAAAAAAAAACCTAAATATAAAGTAAAAAAAATCTTAAACGTACGAAAAATTAATAAACTTACTTAATACCTGGTTAAATAAAACAAATACCCTAATTCGGAAACGTAATAAAAGCCCATTAGGAACTTCGCTAATACCTAGCGTTTGTTAAAAAATTTCCACCAATAACGGTACCACGTAAAAAAGAATCCTAGTTAAAATTAGGAGAAAAACCCTCGGGAAAAAACTAATCAAAAATAAAAACCAACAAGGTTACCTCCAAACGCTATTTCTTAACCGCCAAACGCTTTACCTTTTCCTACTTTTCCAATTTATCCAAAAATTACAAACCCCGGTTAACCATATTAACTTCTTTTTTATAAAAAAATTCTTATTATATACGAAAACAATCCAAACGTAACAAAATTTTATCTAAACGACGCAAAATAACTTTTAATTCGATTCGTATATTACGTAATTATTAACGAATTAACGATTTCTCCGCTTTTAAATATTTTATTTCATTATTAATATTATTCAAAAAAATTAAAAAAACGCCTAAATTATCGTAATATCGTTTCTTGCGAATATAATTATCGCAGCGAAATACGCTATCGAACATAACGTATTTATCCCTAATACGAAAATAAGAAATATAAGGCATAATTTCGAAACCAAAATTAGTAACAAAACGAATAAATATATTTTTTTTTAATTACGTTCGGAAATCGCTTTTTCTTACGAACGCGATATTTACAAAGCTTACTAATACGACTCGATGTAATAAAATAAAAACGTTTACCTCGGATAAAAATTTTCGAGGCGAAAATTTAAAAAAAAGAAAATCGTATTATGGACTAACCAATAAAGGATACGAAAACGGTCGCGCTAAAACTGAAAACAAAATCCAAATAGATTAATCACGGGAATAACATATACATTTAAATAAAGAAATCCGAACTATTCCGTCGGATTAAAAAAATAATATGTATTTAAGCAAAAAAATCCAAACTACTCCGTCGGATCAAAAAGAAACAATAAAAAAATATATACGCCCGTAATCCCATAATTAAATAACGACAGCTTGTAATATAACTTCGTTATTTAAAACACCCTTAATATAACGAAACGTAACTAAATTACCTTATTACTTTATTGCTCAAATTCCCACAGTACTCTGCCAATATAAACCCGTCGATTTAGGTTTAATAGTTAGTTAATTAGCCTAGCTGTTATAATAAAATTATGATTTTTTTTTGTAATATGTTATAATAATATCGTTTATAAAAAAAACAAGTACTTTTTAATTAATAAAATAATAAAATTTGTAAAAAATAAGGTTAAAGCCTAATTTGTTAAATATTTTTATAAAATTATTTTTACCATAATAAAAATAACGTTTTTAATTTATATAATATTTTTCTAATAAGAAAATTTTACTACGGTATGGATATTCTAAAGGCGTTTTTATATATATTTCATAAAATAAGTTAGTATTTATAAAAACGGTTTATAGCGTTATATTATTTAAGCTTTAAATCGAATTTAACCGTAATAATAATTAAAATTCGAGATAATTTTTAACGAATATAATTACGTATAACGTACCACACAAGCTTATCGGATGCACAAGCTCATCGGATGCACAAGCTCACCGGATAGTTTTTGGCACCTCGCGATAACAAACTCAAATTAATTAACCACAACATATTAAATTAATTAAAATTAATCGGAATCTTTTTCGTTAAACGTTTTTATAATTTCTTCATAAATGCGCGCATTATATCCAGATTTGCCGCAAACGCCATATTTCTGTTTCTTCGTTTTAACCCTCGTACGTCGATTACCTTTAGCCATTATTAACTATATTTTTTTATTACCCTTTTCCTTTTCGGCTATAAAAACTTATCTTTTTTCTATAATAAATATCGTCTTTTTAAAAAAAAGTTATTTTTAATCTTACGACGTTTATTTAAAATATAATTAATTTCGCGTAGTTAAGCGAATTTTTATTTGAAAAAAGTAGCTTTATACCAAAATACTAGTTAATATTTAGTTAAAAAATTAACCGATTTAATAATTTTTAATCCTTTTTTGCAAATACCGTTTTTATTTTATCGCTTTTTAATATTTTTAAAAATTTTTGCGAACAAAAAAAAATAAAACTGGCAAAAATTAACAAAAAAACGGGTTGGCGTAAATATAATTAAAAAAATTAAAAACTCGGAAAATACGATATTAAAATCGAATAAAATAAAATTAATTATAGCGAATCCGGATTTAATAATATCGAACGTTATAATAACTTTAAACGCGTCGTGAAAGCCTGCAAGGAAATTTTTTTTTAACAATATAAATATAATAATATCGTATTAAGTTTTTGATACATAACGAATAAATACATTTAACAAAAATTTACGTTAAAAAATTAAAATTTATATGAAAAATACGCGGGCAAACAAAATATAATAATATCGTAATTAACGCAATATTTTTCGAATTTTATCAAATAATAATTTTCGTAATTATCGAAAATAAAAAAACGTTCCGATTTTTTCGTACGCGTTCGAATACATTAACCGAAATATTAAATTTATTTTAACTTTAATTTATTGGTTATTGAATTCTTATAACTTAATACGATTTTCTAACCGGTTATTAATAGTAAATTATTACGGAATTAATTCTTAAATTAATTTTTCCCCGTTATAATAATAAAGAACAGTATAATCTAATTTTAAAAATTAATAATTTAAATAATTATAACTTTTTTTATTTTTTTATTAAATTCATTTAATTTATTTAAATTTTCTTAGTAACAATCATTATTATATCCGTTATTATAAAAAACCTTATTAAAATGTTAATTTCGTCGAAATTATGAATATTTTTTATAATATTATATTTTACGATAATAACTTAAATAAGCTCGAACTATTTCCGAAATAGCTTTAGATTTTTATATAATACTCGTTAATATTTAATATTTTAGTTTAAATACGTTTAAATTTTTTTAGCCGTTTAATAAAATTAATTACCTAATTAACCCTAACGCGTTCTACGATACGTTACGTAAGTAATAAACTCGCTATATTTTTAACATATTAACGCCGAACAAAAAAGGGTCGTATATTTAAATTAAAAATACGGTCGATAATCGATTATTTTTCGGTCGGCGTTAATTTTCGCGATTTAAAAATAATATCGATTCTAAAGGATTTACCGATATATCGTTCGTGAAAAATAAAATAAACGATTCTCTAAATAGAATTAAATATTACATAACTAAATTTCGGGTTTCGTTTTTTAATATAAATAGCTAAGTTCATTCTTACTTTTTTTATAAACCGTTCCATGTTATTAATATTGAAAAATGGTTAATTAAAGCTGGGTAATTAAAATATATCAAAAACAATCCGGTAAGCTTGTACATCCGGTAAGCTTATGTGGTATGTTATATTATTATAAACGTTTTTAAATTATTAATCGTTTTATATAACGAAACGGGTTTTACATGTCTAAAATTAAATATATTTATATATACTTTAAAACCTATTTTTTTAAATAAAAAATTAGTTAACAACTTTTTAAAATTGTATTTTTTTAAGTTTTATAAATAATCTTTTTCGGTTTTACGAAATAATTTTCTTAATAGGTATATACTTAATAATTTATAGCCTTACGATAATAACGGTAAATTACGTTTATATACCTAGTTTTACACTCTAAACACTTTTTTATATATTAAAACATTATTATCTTTGTTAATAAAATAACGCGTATTTCGGGTAAATAATTTTTTTAAACTTCGGTAATTTACCGGCCGGTTGTCGTACGTATTTATAAAAAAAAAAAGTTAAACGTTTTATATTAAATGCGGTTTCCTATATCTTAAATTCGTTTCAGATAATACTTTCTTAATACGGAATACACGGGAAATCTACGTTTATAACCTGTAAAATACTTTCGTTTTTTACCGTTACTTTATGTTAAATAATATAATAAAAATTTAGAATTATGTTTATTTTCTCTGTCAGCGTAATAATCGTAATAACTATTAAAATAAACTTTAATAACGATAATATCCTAAAAAACGAAAATAATTCAAAAATAATTAATATTTTACGAATAAACTTATTTTTCTTTATTTCGTAGGTATTTTATATTAATGCCTTTTTAAAACTATTCTTTTTAATTAATTAATAACTAAATTATTCGGTTTAAATTTTGTTAATATAAATTAAATAATTATTGTGACTTTTTATAACGTATAAAAAGTTAAGTTTTAAAATTTTAATATAACTTAAAAAAGTAACTTTCTTGTTAAATTATATATATTAAATAATATTGCCTTTATTAATTAATATGTTTTAAATTTCATATTTTTTTATAAATTCATAATTAATAAAATAATTATTTTACGTTATATGTAAACTATTAATAAATTCAAGCTATCTTCTTTAGACTGAGCTAAATATACGAAAATTATTATACGATATAATCGTACGATAAATACTATACTTAATATTTTGGAACATAGTGATTACTTGGTAGTTTTCACGATTTAAGATAGATTATATATTTTAATTCCGTAGAGCCTTATTTTCTGAAGCGTGGTTGCCGGCAAGCTTCGACTTTAATAAATGTTATACCCGTTGACTACGGTTCGGCATAGTTACATAATATAACTTAGGAGGCGTAAAGCTTTATACGGTAAACCTTAGAGATAAACCTTAAGTACGTACAAAAGGTTACTTTTTACGAATTTTTATTAATCTTATGGCTTAATCATCCTATGGTAACTTTTTGAATTATTATTATTATAGTTTAACATGCGATAAAATTCGTATATAATACCGGTAATCCGTATTAACAAAATCTTTAACGAAATCATTACCTTTAAAATCGTTAAATCTCCTAAAATAACCAGGCGAACGAAAGATATTGATAATTTTATCGACTTAAATAATATCTCTTAAAAAATCGTATTTAATTATTACGTTTTGGATATAATTTAATTTTCGAAAATAATATTAGTTAACTATTATTCGAACTTAGGCCGAAAAATATGGTTATTATAAAAAAACTGTTAAAGAAATTAAAAAAATGAAAAAAGAGGAACGCTTAACGAACACTAAATTTCAAATTTTGGAACGTTATGAAAAATATAACCGATAGTTTGCCCGGCTGCTCCGGGTAGCGAAATTTTTTCAGAATACCAACGCCAATCGACGTAGATAAGAGTTGGGATACAAGGTAACCTACGAAAGAGATCAGTTTAATAAAGCCTAGAAATTAAGGTACAAATCTATCATTTTATTCAATTTTGTCTATACGGTCACATCTCCTTAAGGGAGAAATTTCCGTTTTATAATTTAACCTTTAAAATATTTATTTTTTTATAACAGTAATTATAATAACGTAAATTATATAGTCGTATATTTAAAGTAAGTTTATTAAAACTTTTATTTAAATATTATAATATTATTTTTATACGTTAAATAACTATAGTAAATTTTATATAAGCTTACCTAAAAAATACATATTTAAAAACACGATTATATAAATATACTGCCGTGTTAAAAGTATATATAATTAAAAACGAATATAATTTAACGTTATTTCATATTATAATTACTTTTTTTTAAAATTTACCTCTTAAACGTTTTGCCCGCCCGTTTTAAACATAGGTATACGGTATTAAAAACTTAAATATAATATTTAAAAAAAAGATTAAGATATATTTCGAAATTAGTAGTTTTTTAAAATTTCGTTATCGCAGTCAATTACTTATAAAAAAACCTTATCTTAATTTTTACAACTTTAAAATATATCGAAACGTTACGATTAATATATCTTATTTTCGATTTTTAAGATCAATATCGTAAATAAAACTTAAATATCTATTAATAATAAATATAACGTATTTATATCTTTTAACGGTTTTTTTTTCAAACTTTGTAAAATCGATGGCAATTGTTTATCTTAATCGGGATATTCATTTTTCGGCTTATAACGTATTTACCTTTTAATCTTTACCTTATTACATATTTAATATTCGATTATTATAAAACCTTTTAAACGATTAGGTCGAAATTTAAATATTTTAATTTTAAATACTATATAATACCGTTACCGATCTGTGATAGTTTCGTTATTTATAAAGTAATATGTCTTTTATATCTAACTAAGATTACATAAAATAGTATTACGTTAATATTTTCGATAGCAAATTAATTAAACTTATTTATTAATATAATAACTTAAATATATTTATCGTAAATGAAATTATTAATTATCTTACAATTTCACTAATACCTTTATGTTCGGAGTTACTAGAAAAATACGAAATTATATACGAAATGCTCATAATAAATTACGTTGTATAAATATAACGCTTTCGCACCGCTAAAATTTTGAAAAATTTTATGAATTTTTCTATACCCCTTAATCCGAACGAAATTATTACCTACGTACACCCCGTTATTTTATACAGAAAATCTAAAACTTAAAAATTTATTAATTAAATCAAAAATATGTATCGTAAACTTTAAACCTAAAATAATTAAATTTCATAATAATAAAATAAATTATTTATAATATTACGCTACTTAATAATTAAAAATCCGCTAATAATCGTTCTACCCCTTTTAAAAATTAATTTAACTTTTATATTATAACGTACTACACATATAAGCGCAACATATGTATAAGCGTAACACTTTTTTAACACATTTTAATTACCTATTCTTAATTGTCCATTTCTTAATATTAGCATTATAAGACGCCTTTTAAAAAAAGGAAGAATAAACTTAATTATTTAAACTAAAAAACGAAACCCGAAACTTAATTATATAAAACTTAGTTTTATTTATGAAATGTTATTTTTTAGGTTAATATATCGTTTTAGCGGTAAACGCGCCCAAACCGATATTATCTCTCTTTTATAAAAATTAATGACGATTGAAAAAAAATCGATTATCGACCATATTTTCGATTTTAATGCGCGAACGTTGTTTATCCGGCGTTAACATATTAAAAATATAGCGAATTTATTATTCGCGTAATACGTTATATAACGCGTTAAGATTAATTAAGTAATTAATTTTATTAAACGTAAAAAAAAACTTAAAATGCGTTTAAATCGAAAATTTAAATATATTTCGCAACTAATTCGAATTTGTTTATGTTATTATTATAAAATATAGTATTATAAAAAATTATTTTATAACTTTAATAAATTATTTTTTAATAAGACTAGAAAATATAAAAAATTTAAATAAATTTAATAAAGAAATAAAAAAAAACTATAATTATTTAAGTTATTAATTTTTAAAATTAGGTTATACCATTATTAAGTATTAAAACGGGAGAAATTATTTTATATTTTATTTTTATAATAATTTCTAATTAATAACTAATTAAAAATTCGTAATAAATAATAATGATTAAATAATAAATAAATTTAATATAAAATAAGTTTAATATTTTAAATAATATATTTAAATACGTACGAAAAAATCGAAACCCTTTTTTTTTCTGGACGGTTACGAAAGTTATTATTTAATAAAATTTGAAAAATATCACGTTAATTACGATAGTATTATATTTTATATACCCTCGTAGTTTTTTATATAAGTTTTAATTTTTTAACGTATTTTGTTTTTTTACAACGCGTTTATTTATTATATATCGAAAACTTAGTATAACGTTATTATATTTATATCGCTAAAAACAATTTTTTTAGACGGTTCTTACGACGCGTTTAAAATTGTTATAACGTTCGATAATATTAAATCCGGATTTGCCGTAATTAATTTCGTTTTATTCGATTTTCATACGGTTTCTTTCATTTTTTCATTTTTTAATTATATTTACGTTAACCGTTTCTCCGTTAACTTTTATCGGTTTTATTTCCTTATTTGCAAAAACCTTTAAAAATATTTAAAAAGGTAAAAAAATAAAAATATTATTTATAAAAAAAATTAAAAATTAACTATTGATTTAATATAAAATTACTTTTTTTTTATAAAAACCCGTTTAATGCCGTAAAATCAATTATATTTTAAATAAACGTTAAAAAATTAAAAATAAACGTTTTAAAGAAAAAAGAATATTTATTATAAAAAAAACTTAGGATTATTAGCCGAAAAAACGGGCTAATAGAAAAATATAATTAATAATAGCTAAAGGTAATCGTCGTAAAAGGGTTAAAATAAAAGAACGGAAATGTGGCGTTTGCGGCAAGCTCGGACATAATGCGCATATTTTTAAAAAAAATTGTAAATACGTTTAGCGAAAAAAAATTCTATTATTTTGAATTAATGCGATATGTTGTTATTACGTTATTTGAATTAATTGTTGCGAGGTGCCAAAAAGTGTTACGTTTATTTGTGTGGTACGTTAATTTTTTATATTTTTTAATCAGCGGTTATTTTTTTTCGTTTAAAAATTTATCGGCGAAAATTCATGCTTAAATATATATTCCCTTTTTATTATTTAAACGGAAATTTTTAAAGTTTGTCTAAAATATATATAATAACAATTTAGTAATATATAATAATTAATTAATTACGTTTTATAACAGATACTTTATACGTTCAATTCTTAACGCTTTCGCTTATTACTATTTCGATTTAAGTAAAAACTTTTACGGCTATTTCATTTCGGCTTACAAGTTGAAGTTTTTTTAAGGTAAAAGTTAATATTTATAGTATTTTCTTAATTAATATCATTTTAATTAAAATAATTTACGAATATTTTATAAAACGTTAAACAATATTATCTTAAGGTTTTTTAACAATTATTATAAATTCGTTTTAATTTAATGCTTTAATAAAATCGATGTTATTTCTTAATAATCAATCGTATTATTGTCGATTTTAATCTTTTTTCCTATTTAAAAAATATTTATCCAAATTGTAATAATACAAGCTAGTATTATATAGAAATTATTAACTTATATAATCGTCGTTTTCGTTTTTAGAATACCGTATCGTGATCGTTAAACTATAATTTTTTACTACTTTATAATTTATTTATTTAGCTTTTTTGTAAACTTTGAAACTTATTTTAATCGTTCGCGCTATTTCCGTTAAACATTAGTCAAAAACTTATTATCGTGTACCTTACCGGATTCGCTAAACTAATATACCATTTTTGAAAATTTTTACTCGGAAAAAAACTTATTTCCTAAATTATTAAAAATACCAATCTCAAAATATATTTAATAAAGTTATTAATATTTGTGCAAACTATATCAGACTTTTAATCTTTATAAATATACGCCATAAAATTTTAATTATAATCTTATTTACTTTTAGTTATTGTTTTAAAAATATTAATTAAATATCCCTTCGGATCGATTTTTCGGTAATCGTTTTTAAAAATATAAGAATGAATAAGGGCAAAATATTAATTTACGTCTTATGCCGATTTTCTTTTTAGTAAACAAGTTATATCAGGTTCCATAAATTTATTAAATTACGAAAAGTTTTAATTAAAATTAATATAATCATAAATAGTAAACACGTAAATTCTAAACTAAAATTCACCTTTAAAATAATTATAATCGTTAAGTTTTTTATAAATAATATAAGACGTTAGCGGTACGGCCGTTACCTCCATTATTAACGTATTTAAGTAACTATAACTAATATATAGCTTATATCATTTTAAAATATTTAATTAATTAATATATGTTTAAATTAAACGAATAAAACTTTTAATTATTAAATATAAGAGATATTAATTATTGTTGTATTAATGACTAGTTATAGGTACTTTAAAACGTACATTGCACTTTTAGGCATTTTAGCTACCGAACATGTATTATTCCGATCAGAGGGATTCTTCAGTATATGGGGTGCTAACGCACCCCTGTTAACCGACAATATCGTACGTTCTACCTTTTAATACCTGACTACCCGTATAATAAAGCAAGTTTACCCCCACCTTAAGCCAACTGAACTTATACCTACTATATATGCCACTAACTGCAATAATCCTGGTGAGGGTATATTAAGGTTTGCCTAGAACCGTGGTCCTCACCAACCTTGCTTTTGCGGCCAACCTTCGTACCAGATTTCCAAATACCTTTTCTTTTATTGCTGTTTCTAAGATAACTTCCGGAAAGTAATTTAATAATATCCCTCGCAACACCCTTTTTCACCCTACTATTCTCGTTTTACGTTTATAATCTAATTTCTGCGCCGAGATCCATATATTGCAATGATCAACGAATATCTAATACTTTCAATGTACCTCTTATTGTTGATCCGTTATTTTGCTCATTAACAAAAGCCTTATAAATACAATGGTACTCCTTGGGCCTAATACTAGTTGTTCGCCCATGTGCGACTGGGCCACCTTAGGTGAGATTCATCGAACAGCCGCGCTTAGGCTAAGTGAGTATCTTTGAGTCCCTGATACGACCAGATTGGCCAGGTTTTAAAGAGGAAAACTAATCATCTGTTGCGGGGTTTCTACCGGTATGAGACAGGGTTGCTTTCTGCACATCGTCTGTCTATGTCGTCATATCGTTGCTTTTGCTGCGTTGAGAAGCAGCTGGGCGCAGCTGTTGGGTGTCTCGGTTCACAACCATCCTGTTTATTTTTTGGTGAAAAACTCCCCCTCTCGTGTAACATACTGCTACTAGCCAGATGAGCCCAAGAACAGTTTCCCAATTCCCCTCAACATCTCTGAAAGAGCCTCAAGCTTCCAAATATGTTGCGGTGTTACCTACTTCGCCATAGCGGCCGAGTGGGCTTCCGTCACGCCGCCTTCTTCACCTCAGAGGCCCCTGGCTGTGGCCGCCAGGCCCACATCAGCAGCCCTTTCGTATCGCGCCATCGAAAGCCGCCTACTACAACGCTTCGCGCGGCCGCGATATCGGCAGGCGCACTTGCACTAGCCCTCTCCAACCCTCTGGAAGATTCCCCGCATTTGGACCGCGATTTCCGCCGACTAATGGAAGAGGGGGCCACCGCTAAGGGGAGGGTTACCATCGCGGCCGCGCGGCGGTTGACTTTCGAGATGGAGCTACTGCGGCTGGCCTACTACTTTGACGGCCCCGTTGTCGACACCGGGGAATCCATAGGAGATATCGTCGTGTCGCCTGGGCTGTACATGCCTGCAGCCGACTCGCGTCTGTACACCGTCGTGCCTGCGGACAGCAGCAAGTTGCCCGTCGTTGCAGTCTCCCTGAACCAGCGCCTGCACCTCGTACCCAGACCGTCTGAGCAAGGCGAGCTTACTGCAGTGATGGTGGCGGTAATCGTCGCCCGGGCGATTAAGGGCGTTGAGCGGTGGAAGGATCCGAGATTTGACCGCTACCTGTTCCGCATGAGCGCTGCCAACGTAGTGGCCTACTTCTACATTGACAGGCCGGCCGGTGTCGTTGAGGCTGTAGAGCTACGCCGCCCCGAAGCCTACACCGAGGTGCTGCCATGGCCGGAGTCGGGTTGAGCAGGCGCGGTTAGCAATATGTCTCAGTGTGTTTTGCAGCTCCAGCCTCCCGCAAAGATTGCAGCGAAACGAAAAGCGAGGCTGTCAGGCTTTCAGAGTTATGGAAATAAGATA
>QJNV01000451.1:21879-46931 GCA_004155935.1 Monosporascus sp. GIB2 | reverse complement strand
GGATTTGTTTATTTTATAAGATATTATTTATTTTTACGGTTTTGTCGGTACGTTGAAATTATTTTTATTTTTTAACGTTTTTTGGTTTTTATATTAAGGTTATTTCTCCGTTTCTTTTAAAGTTATATTTATTATGTTACGGGTTTAATAACGATATAAGGAAGATATTGTAAATTTTATTATATAAAAGTAAAAGCCGTATTTTATATATTAATTTTAAGTTTGTAATTTTCGTATTTTAAAAACGTTTAATATATTTATCCGAAAGCTTTTTGTTAGGTTTTTATTAGTTAATATATTTAGTGGAAACTTTTATTTATTATTTTTTTCGAAACTTTTTCGTAAAGCGGTTTTTGTTATAGTATTTTTATACGTATTTTGAGTTTTGTAGAAGTATTTTTGTAACGTTTTTTTTTATATTGTTATAACCTTTTTTTGGTTATTTTAATAAAGTTAAAAGTTTTAAATTATCGCGGCGTAAGCGCGATATTTTTTAAAGTTTGCGGAATATATTTAAAAAATATTTCGGCTGGTATTATTTTAATCGTTAAGTTATAGCTGTTATTCTATTTTAAATTATATTATTAATAAATACGATATTTAATTTATTTATAAGTAAAAAGTTATATTTAATTTTTTTTAATCGCGGAAAATTTATAGAAAACTTTTTAGACATTATTCGTAAAGGAAAAATTACGATTAAAAATTATGCCGTCCGGTATGCCCTATTAATTAAAAACGTAATAGAAAAATATTTCGGTTAAGCCGCTGGTAATTAATTTTGTTATTTTATTTATTACTATAAAAATAACGTTATAATTTTTTTTGCCGTATAGTTTTATAAATAACGACAAATCTATGATAAAATTTATGTTAATTTTGTTAAACGGGCGATTTAAAATCGGTAACGAAACCAAGTTTTCGTAAGATCGATATAATGCCGTTTTAAATTTTTGATATTTAAAATAATTTTTTAAATAATTTTTAATATTTCGATTTTATATTTTCCAAAAGTAATTCCGAATTAACCGTTTATATATTTTCGTAAAACCGAAATAATTTATTATAAAAAAGTTATAATATTAATTAACGAATTTTTTACGTAAATCCGGGTTATATAATATATAAATTACGCTTTTATATTTTAATAAGTTATTATAACTTTCGACGCGTTATAATTGTTTATCCGTTTTGCGTTTTTTTCCAACATTTTATTTTTTAAATTTTGCTAAAAATAAATTTATTTTTTTGTTATAACTCGAAAATTTAAGTAATTATTAAGTTTTAAACTGGCGGTAATATCGTTTCGACAGCGTTATTTATATTTTACTATTCTAAAACGAATAATTCGTAACTTATAATTTTCGCTAATATATATTTTATTTTTTTCAATACGTCCCCGGCCGCTTTATTTCCGGGCCCACGCGTTATTAATTTTAACGAAATATCCGCGACTTTATTAATAAGGCGATAAATACTCGTAATTTCAAAATTCGATTAAAGTATTTTTACTTTTAACGTTTTTTTATTACTTCGGTATTATTTTTTTCAAATTGTTTCGTTTCCGTTATTTCGTAATAAATTAAGTTATTTTTTTTAACCGGAATATAATAATAAAATTTATCGGCCCGAAATAATTTAATTATTTTAATTATTTCGTATTAAGTTATTTTTTTAATTTTAAATATTTGAAATTAACATAATCCGTAAATATTTTAATAAAAGATTACGAATAATTAATAAAATAACGTTATTTTTTATAACGTAATAATTTTTTTCCGGCTTTAGTTTCCGAAATATAAATATATTAAATATTAATAATTTTCGCAAAATTAAGCTATAACCGTTTTAATAATATTTCCGGCCGCGTTTATTTCGATATAAATAAATAACGATAAATTAAAATCCCGAAATATTTTCCTTATTACGGAAATTACTTGAAATATTTTAAACGTTATTTCTTTTCGAAAAAATAATTATATAAGGTTTTTAGTATTTCCGTAAAGTTAATTGGTTAACGGTATAATTATTTTTGTATAATTTTTAATAAATTTTCGATAAAACTTTATAAAACTTAAAGAAATTTGAATATTATAAACGCTTTTTAGTATTTGATAAATTTGAATATTTTTAACGCGTTTCCTTTATTTCGATATTATTTAATAAAATTTAAAATTCGAAAAAGAAAATTAAAAACATATAAAATTTACATTTATCCATATTCGCGTATAATTTTTATTTCCTTAACTTTTCGAATATTTCGCGGTTATATTATTTATATTTAATTAAGTCTTTATTATATATCAAAGTATCATTAAGGTAAACAATATAAATATTATCTATTAAGTTCGTTAAAAATTAATTAATATATATTTAGAATATAATTAAAGCGTTAAAAAGCTTAAACGATATTTTAAGTATTCGAAATAACCGTATTTCGTTTTAAACGTAATTTTTTTATTTATCGCTTTTTTTAACACGTATTCGACGGTACGCGTTTTGTAAGTCCAATTTCGTATATACGCGAACGTTGGTTAAACGATCCAAAATTTCCTATATTAAAAGTAACGGTATACGGTTTTTACGAGTTATCCGATTAAGCTTTTTATAATTAATATAAAAACGTAACGCACTTTTTTTTCGATGTAAATAACATAAAGGCTTTAGTTAAATTATTATTACGTTTAATTTATTTTTTTTATAACTTTTAAAATTTTTTTAAATACTTTAAATTCTTTTTTCGAAAATAAATACAAAAAATCTTAAAAAGGGTTGTATTTTCTTATAAATTTATCGCATATTTATATAGTAAATATTGGGATAATTTAACGGTTTTTTCCTTAGAAAATATATCGTCGTAATTATTAAAATATTTTTTTTATATTTTTCGTATTTTTTTGGTATAAGCTTTTCGTTATTTTTATTCAACGTTATAAATACGATAATTATTATAATTATGATAAAAATAATATAACCTTTTTACCAAATTAGCGAACTTAATATTTTCGCGTTCGAATTAATATTTTTATTAAAATTATGATTAATTAATTACAGGATTTATTTTTCGAAACCATAAAGTTTTTAATATAATATCCGGTTTTTTTACATTTACGATAACGAAATAATATTTTTTTAATTTCGTAATACTAAACGAATTTATAATTCGAGTTTATAACGTTGCGTATTTATATATTATAATAAAGTTGTTTAGGTAAATTTTTAATTTCGGTTTAAATTTTAATCGAAATAATTAATTTTTTTTTCGAACGTTTTACGACGTATCGTATTATAATTTACCCTTAAAATTATTTAACCGCAAAACGTTATAAATTAATTTCTTTTACGCATAATTAAAAAGTAATATATACGTAATAAAAAACCTTTTTTTTATTAACGAATATTTCGTATGAACTCTACGTTATTATTCATTGAAAGTTTTTTCGGATAATTTAGTCGGAAATAATTTTTTTACCCTAATTAAAATACGTTATTTTAAAGTAATTACAAAATATATAACTTTTTTAACGTAATAATTACCTGTAAATTATCGAAATATATTTATTTTATTTTAAATTCTTTTAAAATAATTAATTTTACGATAACTTATTTCGTTATAATAAAAGTAAATGTTTTATTTTTTTAAGGGTTTACCGCGAAATATGGTTATTTTTATTACGCCATTCGAATTTTATGACGATTTTAAGATTTGGGTTAATTGGTAAGTATTAAAAAAGTATTAATTTATTTGCGACGTAATTAGGGGTTTTAAAGCGAAAAGTTAAAATAATAATTCTATATTTCAAATTTTGTTATAAATTATATTTAAAATTTCGCGCGAAATAATGACGGATACGAAATTAATTATATAAAAACGTCATCGTATGGTAAAACGGTTAATCGGAAAAACCGTACTTTTTACTTATAAAAATACGATTAAAATTTATTTATACCGTTAATAAAAATATCGACCTTTTCGTTAAATTTTTGATATATTTTATCGAATTCGGCGTTAGTAAAAATAAATCGTCGTAACGTATTTCCGAAAACGCTTTCGAAAATTATTTTTAAATTATCTTAATTTACGGAACGAATATAACAAAAGTTTCGTTATTTAATTTTTGTAATGTTGTTATTTTCTTATAATTTTTAATAAATATCCGTAAGCGAATTAATTATAATATACGTTAACGCGTAATTTATTTAATAAAGTCGTAACGAAAATTGTTAATTTTCGAAAATAACATTTAATTAAGTCGTAAAATTCGTATACTTTAAATAATGTTTCTTATAATATTTCAAGTTAGGTAAAACCTTAAATATATTTTTTTGGTTAAATTTGATTTTTTTTATTAGGTAATATAAGTTTTCCGGCGTATATAATTATCTGGATTATAAATTCCGGAAGTATTTCGGTTTCCGAAACTTTAATAAAATTATTGTTAAATTTTATAAAACTTAATTTGGAAAATATATATAAAAAATTGATTACGTTATTATCAAAAACGCGTAGTATAATATTTAACTATTAAACTTTATAATTTAATTATAAGCGTCGTTATTTTTTCTTTAAATAATCTTTTTCGCTATTTAATACCCGAATTCTTTTGCGTATTTACTAAATTATTACCAAAATTTAAACGAAATTAGTTTAAATAATTTAAGTTCCACGATTTAAATAAATTTAATAACCGGAGTATCCGGTTAATTATCGGATAAAACCGTAATTATTTCGTTTGTTTTTTACGGTTTAATAAAAATAAAAAAGTTTTAATCTGTCAAAATATGGCGGGATTAAAATAAGAAGAATAATACGGTTATATTAGGACTAAATTTAAAACTTGCCCTTTTTCGCTTAAAGGAGAATAAGCAGCTAGCTATATAATAATTACCCCGCGACGATATCGTAGTTATCGCGTAACTATAACCCCTCAAATGCTTAGCGCCATCTAAATAATGCGCATACTCCTTCACGATCCCCTAGCCGCTGACAAAAAGGAACTTTTTTGGAAGCACTTAAGGACGGTAAGGTTTTTATAATAAACGAAGTTATAAAAAAATATTTTTTAGTACCGCTACTTTTATTACCGTAATATTAAACGGTTAATTTGAATTATTAAAAAATTTATGGGGATAAATTTAAATCTTAACAATATAAAATCGTTACTTTATATAATTTATAATAAAAGAAAAATATGAAAAATATTATTTATTAATTTAAAAAAAAAATTAACTTACGTAAAAAAGATTATTTAATGTAACGTGGAAACCGTTAAACCTGTTAATATCGAAAATAACGGGTATTTCGGGTTTATTATAAATAATTTATCGCGTTATAAGGAATATTATTTATTTAAAGCCAAAAACGAAATCCAAAAAAACTTATATACGTATAATACGCGGATAATTAAACCTTTAAAGATATTACTATTAAAAACGAAAAGTAAAAAACGAATAATATAAATTTTACGTTTTAACGGCCGTAAAAAGTTCGGCGTAATAAAGATCGAAAATCTTTACGTAATAAAAGGTATTAAATTAGTAATTTCTAACGCTAATAATTACTATTAAAATGGAATTGCGGAACGTAATACATAATTTCTTAAGGACGAAACACGCGCAATTATAACGTAAATAAAAATATTAATGTATTTTTAAAACTTTACAATAAAAGTTAAAACGTATAGTGTTAATAAAATTGGATAATTAACAGTAAGAAATATAACATTAATTAAATATTTCGAAGACTTATTCGAATTTAATTTTAAAAGGTTATTTAAATCTAACAATAATTACTTTCGCATTTTGAGTAATAGGTGTATAATGCTAATTAACAGAAGTTATAAAATTAAGTTAAAAAAGTTAATAGCTTATAAAGTTAAAAAAATATTGTTAAATTATTAAGGTATATATAATTACAGGGTATAATTATTAAAAAGCGGAAAATTACTAATAACATTATATGTCACTATCTATAAGGACCTAGAAAAGCTAGAATAGCTTCTTAGCCCGAAGGATATTATTCGATTACTTCTATAACCCGTACAAAAACGTTTAAAACACCGTTAAAGCCAGAAACAAAACGTTAAAATAAAAAATAACAATAATAACGTTGTTTTAAAGGACGATACGGACCAGGATACAAAATAGGCGAAACGTAAAAAAGGACGCGCGAAAAAAACAATACTAGAATTGTACGCCTTAAAAGCCTTAAATGAAGCCTTAAAGCTAATGTGTAAGCTAAAGCTAGCTTTAACCCAAAAGGGTAATAATTCGAATAATTACGACCCGTACCCATACCCTTTTTACTTGCACCCGTTATTGGATAACGGCGACGATAAAAACAGCTGCAGGTTATACGCCGTAATAGATAACGGCCCGTTACTGAAAAAAATAATGGAAGTCCTAAAACGCGAGATATAGCTTAAAATTATTCTTACTAAATTTAAAGGAAACTTATAACGTGGAATTTTTTGTTTTATAGCAAATAATAAGGGTTAGGGGTACCTTATAAATGCTAAATAAGTGCTAAAAAAGAAATAAACGTTTATAGGAAAGGTAAAAAGAATATAAGGCCCGTATTTGTGCTAGGGGATTTACCTAATGAAAAAGTATTAATTCTAACGAAATTGCAGTAAGTATTATAAAACCTATTTATTGGAAAATTCTAATAGTAATAGTTAAAATTTTAAGCTGGTATATAATTTAAATCGATTTTATCATTACTTACATATATAATAACTTAAAGGAAAATATTGATATAAAATGGTTCCTTATATTAAAAATATTTTAATATATATTTAAAGAATAAGAAGATATATTAATTTTACTTTAAAAAGGTTTTTAAGCTGATAAACTCTTTATACGGCCTAAAGTAAGCCGGAATTATGTAATAAAAAAGAATTAAAAAGATATTAGCGAAATAAGGTATTTTTTTATTAATTTCGGATAACGCGATTTACCGTAACGATAAATTAAGGGACGTTATCGTTTCGTACGCCGATAATTTCCTACTTGTAGGGCTTAATTTTTAACGTTTAAATAATATAATTAACTGAATTATTAAGGACGTATTTATTAAAGATTTAAGTAATACGGATTAATTTTTAAATATACGAATTATCCGTTTTTTAGTTATTAAAAATGTTAAATTAAATTATTAATAATATATTAAAAAAGTATTATAATTATTAAAACTAAATATTATATGGTATTAACTTACGTTATTTGTTAGGAATTACTTATAATACGTAATAAGATACGAAAACGTAATTAACAAAAAAAATATTTACGAATACGCGAACCTTATAGGGAAATTTAATTCTTTTTAATTATATTAATAAACCGGATATAATATTTATAACGTTAACTTGAATTAAATTTATAAGTAATTTACTTTTAAGGTATTAGGAATATATTAAACAATTATTACTATATTTAAATGGCATTATAAATTTATTGTTTTAATACCAAAAATTAACTAAAAAAATACCCGTATAAAAAATATAACGATTTAAGCTTATTTAAGGTAATGGATAGAAGCCCTATAAACGATAATAAATCGGCGAAATCCATTATAAGTTACGGATTTCTCATAATTAAAATATCCGTTTTGTGGTTATTTAAATTATCAGGTGTTATCACCAAATATATTATTAAAGCAAAATACGTAAAAGCGGAAATAGCTGTAGCAAAGGTAATTAAAATTAGAAAACTTTTAATAAAGTTAAAACTTAGACTAAACAGTTTTATTCTTATTATGGAAGATAATATAAATGCGCTAAAATAAATAATAAAAACTTAAATAACCTGAAAAAAGCGTTATATTCGGCTGGAATATTATTACGTATAGCAGGAGGTATAAAAAGGCAATATTAGTTTCCAGTACGTTAAAAGTAAGAATAACTTAGTAAATAGGTTTATAAAGTCCTTGGATAGGGCTAATTTCGAGAGATTTATGGCGAATTTAAGATTTAAAAAGATATCGATTAAAACTTAGTTAATTATTTTCCAGGATTTAATAACCGAGATTACTTAAAGAAAAAGGGCGTGTCGGCAGTTAGTGCTTTAAGGTGCTTACCGCTGGTGGGTTAGGTTGCAGGATGCAGCCTGGGACACCTTTTATCTGGAAGAAGTTTTTTGAGCATGGATTTGAATATGTAATAGGAGCTTGGCCCAGACGTTTGTAATCTAGTTTAACATCAACACACAGTGTACGCCAGGTTACTGCATTTGATTATTGTAACTGCTAACATTTTGTAACATTAAAGTTATAAAACGTTTTATAAAAAAAAATTAAGATAAACTTAATCATCCAGGTTAAAAAACGAAACCCAAAACTTAGTTATAAAAAGTTTTATTCTTTTTATAATATCTCTATATTTACTTTAAAAAACCAATACCACGCTTTATTCGCGCGAGTTAATATCGTTCTTAATTCGCAAAAATTAACGCCGACTGAAAAAATCGATTATTAAAAAAATCCCTAACTAAAATACGCCAGCGTTTTTTATCCTACGTTAATATATTAAAAATATAGCAAATTTACTACTTATATAACGCGTTATAAAACGCGTCGAAACTAACTAAATATTTAACTATAATAAACGATAAAAACAAATGATTCAGGTTATAAGTATAAAATACGGCATTACGAAAAATTTTTTTAAAAGTTTAACGAAGTAAAATCTTTAATAAAGTTTTATATAATTACCGATATAACTATTACTAATATTAAAAACGTAAAAAACTGAAATAAAATTAATATAAAATCGAAAATAATTTAAAATAATACTCATTATTAACTCTTAAAATTAAACCTTATTCTTATTCATTATTTTGACTGGGAAAAAATCACTTTTTTCTTTAATTCGCCTATAATTAACTTGTACCTAATTTAAAAGTTGTTATAAAGAATAACCGTTATATAATAACTAAATTTAATACTTCGATTAACATATTTAAACGCGTAAGAAAAAGTCGAAACTTTTTCTTATTTTTAACGGTTACAAAAACTATCATTTGATAAAATTTAAAAATTATTACACAAGTTATAACATTGTTATTTTTTACATATTCGTTTATTTTTCCTAATTCCTTTAAGCTTTCGATATATCTTATTTTTCTCTATTAAAACGTGCTTATTCGCTATATATGTAAAACTTTATGCGACGTTATATTACTAATATTATTCAGGAAAATTTTATTACCGGTTTTCGCGACACGTTGAAAATTACTGTAATAACCGATAATATTAAACTAAAATTTATAAAAACGGAACTTATTTTATTTAATTTTAGTCGCGTTTCTTAAGCTAAAAGTTCCAGTTATACTTATATCGACCGTTTCTTTATTTACCTTTATTAATTTTATTATTTTCTTATTTACGAAATCTTTAACTAATATTACTAAAATGATTCGATAAAACCGTTATTAATATAAAAAATTAAAAATTACTAAGATAACTTACTACCAAAAATAATTAAATCGGCTAGTTTTTTTTAATAAAGAGTAACTTAATATTACTCTACGAAAACGTTTTTTTTAGGGAGGGGGGAGATATAAGGCTTATTACGCGAAACGAGTATATTTTTAATAAACGGCGACAAACTGAAACTAAACGTTTTCTTTTAAAAGAAAAAGAGATATTTATTAGAAAAAAAGCACAAGCTTTTCTAATTACAAAACAAAGTAATAATAAATCATCGCAATTAATAACGGGCGAAATTAATTAAGGTTAAAAGGTTTAGGCGAAAAAACGGAAATGTAACGTTTACATTAAGCCGGGATATACTACGCCTATTTATAAAAGGATATAAAAGCGTTTAACAACGAAAAATCAGATGGGTTTAAATTAAAGTATTACGTTATAAAATGTACCATTTTAAAATTAAAGTTTAGATTTCATTTTTTAACCTAATTAGCTCAGTTGATTTTAAATATTATTATAAAACGCTTTATATTATTAATGTTAAACTATTAACGATTAAAGTTAATTAATTAAAATGTTAAAAAAACGGCTTACGAGCTTGTTTAGTTCGCGAACTTATATGGTACGTTTTTTAAAATAAAATTTATCATAATATATATTTTTATTTTTTACCTTTAAAATTGATTGTCATAATTGCCAGTTAATATAAGGGTATAAACAGTTAAAGGTGAAATATATACGTTATACGTATTTCGTTTAGCACGTTATTTTATATTTCAATTATTTTATTTTAAACTTTAGTAAACGTAGATTAAATAAATCTATAACAAATTTAATATAAATCTTAACATAAGATTTTATAAGAATACGGACTTTATATTATGTTTATTATTTATTTTAATCCAACTATTAATTTAAAGTAAGTCATATTGAATTAAATAATTTTAAAAGATAAAATAAGGATTATTAACTATGTATTCAGTTTTAAATTTTAAATATTATATATATAAATAAGTATTATATATTTATAGAATATGTATAGTTTTAATCGTATAATTGTAGTTAAATAATAGTTAAATAATATTATAATAATTTAAAAAGTTAAGTATCACCTTTTAATAAATAATCGTTACTTTTTCGATTTTAATTTTTCTTATTTTTTGAAAGATTATCTTTTATATCTTAATAATAAAAATGAATATTACATATAAGTTATTAATATATACGATCATTAGTTTCGTCTTTAAAATATTATATCGCTATTTTTAAACTATAGTCTTTCACCACTTCATAATTTACTTATTTAATCCATTTATTAATTTCGAAACTGAGTTTAGTTATTCGCGAGAATGCCGTTAAATATTAATTAAAACCTTATTACTATATATTTTATCGAATTTACTTAAATTCATATACCGTTTTTATACATTTCTTTCTATAATGTTAAATTTCTTTTAATCGTTAACCTTTTTATATAATGTATTATATTTCTAGTTTATATATAACGTACAACACAAGCGAGCGCAATATATAAACAAGTATAACATTTTTTTAACTATTCCACCTATTTATTTTTAATTATTTATTTTTTAATATTAACGCTATAGAACGCCCTGTAGAAATAGCGAGAATAAACTTAGCTATTTAGGTTAAAAAACGAAACCTAAAATTTGGTTATAAAAAGCTTAGTTCTATTTATAAATTCCTATCTTTTACCATAACATACCGTTTTAACGGTTAATACGTCCGAACCGATATTACTTTTAATTTATAGAAATTAACGTTAAACGAAAAAAAATCGATTATTAACTGTATTTTTGATTTAAATACGCGAACGTTTCTTATCCGATATTAATATGTTATAAATAAGGCGAATATGTTTTTTACGTAACGTATTACGCAACGTATCGGAATTAATTAAATATTTAATTTTATTAAATAGTAATTAACATATAAAACGCTCTTAAATCGAAAAATTAATTATTAAAAGGCATTATGCGAAAATTTAAAAATATTCCATAGATAGATTAAAATTTATTCGGATTATTATCGTAAAATACGGTATTATAAAAAAAGATTTATAATTTCGACAAAATTAAACTTTTAATAAAACTTTTTATAGTAACGGGTATAGTAATTATTAATACTGAAAAACGTAAAAAGTTTAAATCAATTTAATAAAGAGATAATAAATAAGTTATAATTATTTAAGCTGTGAATTTTTAAAGTTAGGTTATACCGTTATTTATTATTATAACAGAGAAAAAATATTTTAAAATTTAAGTTCGTAATAATTTACCGGTAATTCCTAACTAGAAAATTGTCTTAAATAATAATAATTAAATAACGCACGAATTAAAATTAAAATAAATTTAATACTTTCGATTAATATATTTAAATATATACGAGAAAATTGAAAGGTTTTTTGATTTTCGACGGTTACGAAAGTTATTATTAAATAAAATTCGAAAATTATTACGCGAATTGCGATATTATTACTGCTTATATGCTCGTGTATTTTTTATATAAGCTTTAACCTTTTAACCTATTTTGTTTTTGCTTATTAAAATGCGTTTAAAGTTATTATAACGTCCGATAATATTAAATCCGGATCCGCCCTAATTAATTTAGTTTTATTCGATTTTAATATCGTTATTTTCGAGTTTGTAATTTTTTTTTTAAAATATATTTACGCTGACCGTTTTCCCCGTTAATTTTTATCGGTTTTATTTTCACGCCCCCGAAAACTTTTAGAAATATTAAGAAAGCGATATAATGAAAACGTTACTTGCAAAAAAGTATTAAAAATTATTAAGGTAATCTGTTAATAAAAATACTTAAATCGGTTAATCTTGCAATAATAGGTTGTATGTTATTTTTATATAAAACCGCTTTTTTATAGGAAAAAAACGTTTAACTACGCGAAATAAATTACCTCTTGAGTAAATATTAAAAAATTAAACATAAACATTTTTTAAAAAAAAACAGATATTTATTATAAAAGAAAGATAAGTTTTTCTAGCCGAAAAGGAAAGGGGTAATAGAAAACTGCACTTAATAACGGTTAAAGGTAATTATTATAAAAAGGTTAAAATGAAAGAATAAAAGTATGGCGCTTACAATAAGCCCGAATATAATGTGTGTATTTATAATAAAGCTGTAAATACCTTTAACGAAAAGAAATCCGATTAATTTTAATTAATGCGATATGTTATTATTAAATTATTTAAATTTGTTATTAGGAAATTCTAAAAAGTGTTACGTTTGCTTATATGTTGCGTTCGCTTATATTATAAGTTATATATATATACCGTAAAACTTTAATTATATATATATTTACTTTTGCTTATTATTTTATAAGTATTTATTAATGTCGGCAGCTATGTTGTACTTAATCTCTAGGTTAGCGTTTTAATCCCTGTCCTAATTATTTATCTACAACTAGGGAGGAGGGCAATTAGATATAGTTGCTACCGTTTTATTCCTTATAATTCTAGGGCCACCTAATGCCCTTTATTTCTAATAATAAATTCCGCCCAAAAAATCACTTTAATTGCTTATACGCCCTTATGGCTATAAGGTTACCATAAAGCCATTCAGAATTTTGCTACCGCTCTTAAGCTATTAAAGAATTACTTTGTTGTTCGGTTTTTCGTCCGGCCCGTATAAATCCTTATATCTTTCCGCGATAAAATATACTTCATTCTATCCTCTTTTATCTATCGAATCCTTCTTCTTTAAGTAATTCTTCGCCTTATGTCTGTATTTACTATATTTAAAGCAAAGTGGCTAACCGTTTTTATCCTCAGCAAGCTTATTCTACCGCTATCTTTTCGCATTATATATATTTCTTCCCGATTTCTTTTTCGCGTCCTTACCTCGAAATTCGGCGATAAAGTTATTATATATCTAATTTACGGTTTTAATTCTAACTTAACTTAATAAATATGATAACCTGTTAATTAAGGTTAAAAAGCATATCGATTTTATTATACTACCATATTAAGGTTTAAAAATCGATTATATAATTAAACGCGGCTTTTTTCTGTTATTTAATAAATTATAATTTGGTTTAAAAACTTATTTTTAATCGATATCTTTAACCTCGTACGATTATTTTAACATTTTAATTATTTCCGTATTTTTTGTAAGTTTTATTATAATTATTATAGGGCCTTTTTTAACGTTAATAATAACCGCGGCGGTTAGTTTAACTTTATTTACTTAAGTACTTTTCGCCGAATTACCGTCGCGGTACCTAACCGCCATAAGTACCACCTCGATAGCTGTTTTCTATATCTCCTAATTATTATTACCCCGAAGGCGATTTTTCTTACTTAATTTGAATTTTAAATCCTTTTAATTCAGGTATGTGTCCCTTTTGTTACTCTCCTTCAATAGCTTGGTTACTGCCTTTATTAATTGCTCTAAGTCGAAGCTCTCCGGCTAACCTTCTACGTTTTTTCCGGACGTTGTAACTTTTCCTAATACCATTGTGGCTTTCTCGTCGATGTCTCTTTTTCTTTGCGGTCCTCTCTGGTCTTTTTAATTCTCTCTGGTTTTGTCTGGTCCTTTTTAGTTCTTTCTGGTTTTCTCTCTGGTCCTCTTGGATGTTACCTTACCGACGAACCTCTACTTTTAATTGGTTACGGCCACTGCTTTAAGTAGATGTTTTTCTTTTACTCAAAGCGATTAAAAGAGCCTTAAAGCCTCTTTAGGCTAAGTTGGTTCGTTTTGACAAATATGTTTCTAAGCGCCCTTACACCGAGCTTGCCGTTCCAAGCCTTCCCTCCCTTATCCCGGAGGGGTACTTTAAGTGCAATACAAAATGGGTGGATCGGGGTGTTAATTGTGCCAAAAGACGGAACTAGAGGATGTTACTATGTCGGCAGATGTGTTGCATTTAATCTTTGGGTTGGTGTTTTGATTCCTATCCTGACTACCTATCTGCAACTGGAAGGGAGGGTAGCTAGATATAGTTACCACCGTTTTGTTCCTTTCAATCCTAGGGCTACCCAAAGCCCTTTATTTCCAATAACAAATCCCTTTTGAAAAATCACTTTAACTACTCACAATTAAAAAATGAATAGAATTAATTTTTTAACTATTTTACTAAAAAGTATAGATATTATTAAAGATTTAATTAAGGTATTATTTTAAATCGGATAACAAATTTATTTTTTCAAGTAAAAAACTATATCCGATTTTATAAAGTTAATAAGCTATCAACGTAACTAATTAAAATTAATATAATTTTTAAAAAATTCTAATCTTTTAATGCGTTTTATATAACAGAAAAGGTTAACGAGACGGCGGCTATTATAATTATTAAAATATATAAATCACTACTTCTAATCTAACGTATTATATAAGCAAGCTATATAATTAAGCGAGCTATATACTTTTTAGCAGCTCGTAGTAATTAATCTAATTATCTTATACTATAACAAATCTAAAGAACTTAATCGACGGTATTTCTTTTTTTCGCTAATTATATTTAGAGCTTATTACGGACGTATATTACTATTTCTCTTTTGTTAATCTTTATACGACCAACTACCTTTTAACGCGTTTAAATTAATATTATCACTAATCCGTAAAAATTAGAACCGACTGAGAGAAATACGATTATCGACCGGATTCCCAACCCGTATATATAAGCGGTTTTATACGGCTTTAATACGTAAAAGATATTCGCAAAATAAAAGGTTATAAAACTTATTAAAAAACGCGTTACAAAGTTGCAGGGTAAAGCTATAAGGCTTATTAAAGCGCATCGAAAAGCGTATTACGACACTTATTAGAGTAACAATTCGATCTTACGTATATAAAATTATTAAAACAAGAAATTCCGATAAAAAAGCACTTACTATACGGGATAAATACGTTTTTTCGGTCGGTAAAAAAGGTGGTGGCAAAAAAAAGTACTGTTAATAACTATTAAAAATAATTCTCGCATATAGATTAGCAGGAAGTAATAGTAATATAGCGTTTGTAACAAGCCTTATACAATACCTGCACTTGTTTAAAAGCTGTAAATATAGTTAACGAAAATTAATACCGTCAATTAAATAAATTTAATCTATTATGGTTAAATTATTTGAATTAAATATTACAAGGTGCCAAAAAATGTACAGCTTACTTATATGTACAGCTCGCTTATATAATACGTTACGGCTTATATCGTTTTAATAATAGCTAATTAATTAATACGTAATGCAATTTAAGCGGATAAAGCTGTTAATTAATAAGTATAAAAGATATTAGTTATTATTATATTGATAACTAGTTATAGGTGCCCTAAACCGCGTACTGCACTTTAAAGTAGTTTAGCCACGGAATATATATTGTTCCGACCAGAGGGAATCTTCAGTATATGGGGTGCTACCGCACCCCTGCTAGCCGACAACAGCTGTTATAGGTGGGGCATAGCCCGTTTAGAAAAAATCTATATAGCCTGAATAGCTTGCCTTATCGTGATCAGGACCCCATTTTGGAGGTTGTGGCTGCGCCTGCGGCGTAGCAGCCGTGGCCGCAGCTAAAGCTTTTAATAAAGAAATATCTATTAAGGGTTTAATATATCAACCTAAACCCCTTGAATAATCTTACCTATAAAAATAACAAAACTTCTAAAATAAGGCCAAATAGAAAGTTATAATTTTTTCGTTTCGTTTTAAGTAATCTCATATAATTTTTTAGAAATTATTAAAATAAATTTTTTAAATATAACTTTAAATTATCGTTACCTATTTGGTAAATACGAAAGGTCCATATAAAATTAAAATCTTTATCTTCTTATATACATTTAGTTTTAATTAAAACGTAAATAATATTATATGCTTAAAAAAATAGCCGAAAATCTTGTTTTTAGCAGACTATAACCTTGTACCCCTTTTTCGCAAACATAATAATAACATAACTTTATAAGCTAAAATAATAATATATAAAGCTTAAAATCGCTTATAACAAACCCCGACATATATCTTTTTCCTAATTAACTAAACGGGTAATATACTTAAAGGTTTAAAATAAATACTTTAATTCTTTAACTATTTAATTTTTTAAAGTAAAACGTTTATCTTTCTTTAATAACTTTACCGATTATTAATTAATATAAACGTAATTAACTTATATATAAATGTTATATATACGGCCGATAACCTTATAAAAGTTTTACGCCGTCGGTTTATTCGCCTTATATTAAACATTATACTTAACTAGTAAAACCGTATTTTACAAAAAAAATAAGTCGATATGATATATAATTTAATTTTCAGAAAATTTAATATTCTTTTCATTATTAAAATAAGATATAAAAAATCTATATTTACTTAAACCTTTTTTAATAACCAATTTAATTATCATTCAAGTCGTATTATTAATTAAGCTACTGTAAAAACCCAATTTTTATATTAATAACTTTGTAATTTATTTATATTTTAATATTTACGGATAGGAAAAAATTTAATCCAAAAGTATTCGACCTATAGTTATTGAATAATATAACGATATTATTATTAATTTTAAATATAGATTAAGCGATTCGTTTTAAATTCTTATATTAAGTTTCATCTTTAAATACCGCTATAATTTTATTATCATTAATAAAATATATTTATTTTCATAATAAAACACCTTCCGGCTTAAATATGCTAATATTTTTAATTTACGTATATGATAATTATTAGGTATATTATAAAAAAATCGCGAAATATAACGGCTTTTATTAAATTGGTAATTTAACTAAATATTATTATAAGGTGGAAATCCGGCGTTGTAAGATTAATTATCCAGAAATCGATATTAGTATCTGTTTTATATTAAAAAAATTAACGTTCGAATTAAAAACATTTAAATGTTTAACTAACTACTATATTCGGGTTCTTAAATAATATCCCTTAAATATAACTTAATAACTTACGTTTTATTATTAAAATTACTATTTATAATAATAATAGGGTAAAAGCTATAGATATCCGTAACTACCTACTTCGGATTATAGTAAACCGGGGGCATTTATTAAAAATTATAAAAAATTCTTAAGTTTTATAATGTCAAAATACCTTCCAGAAACCAATATACATATATACTAACTTAATATACCTTAACGATTTTACCTGTATCGTAATATTTATTATCGCTTTTGGATTAGGTATAAGAATTACGGATATTAATTAAATAATATAATAAAATATACTATAAAATTTTTCGATTAAACTTTTATAATAACCATTTAAATAAGTGGTTTGTAATTATAAGCAATTAAATATAATTAGCTATAATAAAATCATATTATTTAAACCCTATTAAAGATTTTATAAATATGGAACCGAGTTATTTATTTAAAAAAACTTTAAACCCGGCAAATTAAAAATCGTAATAAATAACGACGTAACGAATTCGAATAATAAAAAGGCCGATACGTAATTTATCGCGAATAATTTTAATTAAAATATAATAATTATCGAATTTTAGTTTTATTTTTCGGCCGATTAAGGTTATATCCGTATTACCGCCTATAACTTTCCAAAATGGAAAAGTTTTAACCTACGGCACCGGACGAAATTAAGATTTTAAGAATACGCGTTATTTAACGGCGATTATATACGTAAAACGGTTTTAACTTATTTAAAAAAACGAAATTATTATACTAGAAAAGGACCGTAATAATTTAATTCCGGCTAGACCTATATATATATATATATATACCTAAATTTTTTTAATACTCGAACTTATAAATTCGGAAATATTTACGTAAAAATAACTAAAAGCCAGTTTGGTAAAAGTGGTTATTTAGGAAATATTAAAATCTTAATATAAATAACAGGCAAACGAATTATTTTTTACCCGGTTTTCTCTATTTAATAATAAAAAAGTAAAATAAATATTTATTTCTATTAAATTTAAACAGTATTTACTTAATAAGTTTCTGAATAAATTAAACGAAATTAAAGATTTATATTTAGTTTAAAATATAATCGAATGAATTAAAACGGTTTTTAAGTTTAATAAATAGTAATACTAGGATATTTTAAAAACCACCTGTTTTTTACATTATATATAATATACGAAAAACTATATTTTCGATTTTATAGAAAACATAAATAACTTTTCGTAAATAATAAAATACGTTTAATCGAAAATAATAACGCTATATCTTTATACTGCAAATTAATTTATATAATTTACGAATTACTATTACGTTATAAGTTCGATAAATATCGAAAAAACTAATAAGGCCGTCATAAGTTACGTTCGGTCTTAATTAAGGTATATTATATATATCCGTTTAATTTAAATTAGTAGCTAACAATTTATCATTAATCTTAATAATTTATTACGAAAATAATTTATAATATCTACGTTTTTATAACGTAAAATCGAAATTTTAGTTATAGTAACATCTATATTTCTATGCGTAATTTGCGATATATTAAGCGATCTTAATTAAAAATTTACCTTATCCTTTTTATTTATAATATTAACGTAAAACTTAACTTTTTTAATATTTTTGGTTTTCGAACCCCGCCTTTATTACCGTATTTATATTCGCATAATTTGTTTACTTTTATATCGTTACCGGAATCGCCGGCGTTACTAAAACGTAATAATCTGTAACCCGACGTTATAAATAATATATTAGGAAAAAGAATTAAGATAATAATTTGTATTAAAATTAAGAAATCGCGCGTTAAGAATAAATAAATCTTATCGGATAATAATAATAATAATAATAAATTAAAAACTAATCGCGATATTAAAGTGAAAAATAAAAGACGAAATTCGATATATTTTTTTAAAACCAATTATAAAAAATACGTTCGGTTTTAATATAACCTCGTAATTATAAAACCTAATAATTATTAATATATTATTTATTATTATATACGTTTTCTTATTAATTTTTAATTTGTTAAGTTGTTTATAAGATATTAATTTTTTTAATCCGAATTAACTATATCTTATAACATATATATAATAAAATGTTTTAATTAAGAAAGTTGACGAATTTTAATATTATACGTTGTAATCTGTAATCTATTACGGTTATTAATAAACTATCTTTTTTAACTTATAATCTTTAATTTATAACCTTAAATTAAAATTTTTAAAACTATAACTCCCGGTTCTTTTCTTTAAGTTTATTATATTAGATTTTAAAATGTGTTATTTTAACCTTTAAAGTACCTTAAGTTCGGTCGAATAATTAACGTAAGGAATTAATTATATGCTTAAATAAATAATATAAATAAATTTTTATTATTATTATAAAAGTAATTTTTTATTACTACTATAAATAATTCGACATTCGTTTTTTAAAAGTATTAATTCGAAATATGTAAAATCCCTGGTTTATAATAAATTATTATTAATTACGTTTTATAACCTTATCCTTTTACGGCTGGAATAAATATTTTTCGAACAGGATTTTAATACTTATTCCTTTTATTACTTCCTTTTACCGCGTTTTTTTATTAACCTAATTACAACCCCCCCAAGTTTTATCTTAATTATTTCCAAAATTTGGTTACCTTAAAATCTTAAACGGATATAATAATAATCGAATATTTCGAGTAACCGTTAAAATTGTCGGTTTTAACACCGAATATACCGCGGTATTTAAAAATCCAATTTTTATACCAAATTATTTAATCGGTAACTATCCGCTTATAAGTATGGAATTTCCTTTCGCTTAAAAATATAAAAATAACGTCTATATAATATATACTATAAAACGTATTACAGTTTTAAAGTTTTAATCAGAACTATAAAATTACTATATTTTTAACATTATTCTTATTATGCAAATTATTATGAATTGAAAATAGTGGAAAACGGCTAACGGCTTAAGTTATACGATTTCTTTTAAAAAATACGCTGGTTAAATTTATAATATGGAAAACGTTCACTTTACAGTTTTAAAAATCTATTATTTGATAATCCGTACTTATAGTATTAATAACTTTATTATTATATTTTAATATTACGAAAAGAACGAATAATAATATATACTATTTAATAATTTCCTTAACGCTTAATAAAAATGAGATTTAAAAAATCTTGAAAAATATAAATACATTTTTATTAACATGGTATAATTTATATATATATAATTAAAATTTAGAAACATTTATTTAAATGTTACCCCGATAGTCTCAATATTAAAATATACGTTAATATATATATAATAAAATAATCCCTTTTTTAAAGAATTGTATAATATTATAATTTTATTAAATAATTATTTAATTTAAACGAAATTTATAGGGTTAATTGCGGTAAAGTTTACAAAAATAATATATATAACTAAATGTGAAGTACGGAAAATTACGCCGTAATTAATATAATTCGTATCGAAAATTAACCTAACGCTATTACGATTTTTACGTACGCTTTAATTATTTATTAAGTCGTTATATATCCCCGATATAGGATTATCGTATTCTGCTTTATTAAATAATAATAATACTATTATAATAAGTATATAATATTAGGTATATATAAATTAATGTTTATAGTTAAGAAGTTTAATAATCTTGTATACTTCATAACATAATTTTAGTTTAATTAAAATTAAAATTAAAAGTAAAAGTATAAAATATAAAATATAATAAATAATATAAAATTCGTATATTAAATAATTAACGGATATCGTACTAATATCAATAAGGAATATATATAGTTAAAATTAAATTATATATAAATTTTAAGATTATATAATTATAAATGTATAAAGTATCAAATCTATATAAGTTATTTAATATAAATGAAAAATTTAAAGTTATTTTTTAAAACAAAATAATAAAATATAAAGAAAAGATTTAACAATTATATATAAATTATACGAAATTTATACTTTATTTTAAAATTTTTAATATAATTTATAAAATTATTATACACTATCTATCGTGCGATTATATCGTGTAATAATTGTCGTGTATTTAGCTCAGCCTAGAGAATATGGCTTAAACCTATTAGTATCTTGCATAAAATTATTATAATTATTTTATATATAAATAATATTACTTATTTAAGTATAACTTTTTATAATTTTAAATACCCGTTATATTTTAACGTATAAAATTCCGTTTTATCCTATAATAATCATTAATTAATTTCGTTATATTTTAATACATATCTTTTTATATTTTATAATATTATAAAAAGTAAATAACTTTATTATAAAAATTATAAATATAGTGTGTAACATATTTTCCGGTAATATACCTGAAGTAAATCCGGAAAATATTATTTGCCCGGTTAAAAAAGTTAAAATCGTTAATAATACCCCCGAAAAACAATTTACTTTCGAAAAATAATTTGCCCTTAACGAATTATCCTGAAAACGGGTAATAAAATTTCGGATTAAAAAATAATTAAAACCGGTACCGGAATAAAAATAAGAATAAAAATAATTCATTCTTAAAAAATAACCCCGATAACGGGTAATAACATTTCGGGGTATAAATTAACCAAAACCGGTACCGGAATAAAAATAATTTATTCCTAAAGAAATTACTTTAATAACGGATAATACAATTCCGGATTAAAAAATAACCGCAACGAATATTAAAATAAAATTAAGAATAAAAATAATTTATCCCTTAATGTTAGCAGCTAGTACTTTAAGGTGCTTACGACTAGTGGGTTAGGCTGTAGAATGTAGCCTAGGACACCCTTTATCTGGAAGAAGCTTTTTGTTCATAGATTGATATATGTAATAAAGGCTTAGCTTAAACGTTTTTAATCTAGTTTATTATTAATATATCAATTTGTGCCAGATTATTACATTTAATAATTATAACTATTAACATAGTAATATTTTTAAGTTATTAATTAATAACTTAATACGTTAAACGAAATAATTATTTATAAAGCTAAGTTAACGAAAAAAACGCGAAACTTTAAAGGAAATCGTTTAACTAATAAAAAGTTTAACAGTTAACGATAGCAAGTAAGTAATTAATTACCGGGCAGCTTCCTGCTAAGTAAAGCGGCCCATCAAAGCCCCCATTCCCTTTTCCCTAGCAGGGACCTTCCCAGGATGGAAGCGTTCCCTAGGACGAAAATTTCTATAGTGAGAAAAAGGTGGAACAAAAGCCCACATTAAGTGTGGCGACAGGGAAAAGACTTACCTTAAGGGCGTTGTTAGAAAACACCTTATTATTTTAATAACTAAAAACCGACCGATATAAAACCTTTATATAAAAATAATAAAACGTTAATAACCTAAATAAGTTTTACACCTCCTTAAGTACCAACATAAACATTATTAAACGTAACGTTAAAATACGATAAAATAAGTATTAATAAGGTAAAAAAAAAGTTATAAAGTCAAAATAATAAAATAAAAAACTGAAGCTTCAACATTAAAGGACCGGTAATATAATAAACCGGCTGGAAAATACAATAATACAACTATTAGATACGTTACAAGCTAAAAGTTATAAAAGCTCGTATAGCTATAAAAATTCGCGCAACATTAATATGCAATCAAAAACGTCACAAAACGTCCTACTTAAAGTTAAAATAAATAGCTCCAAGAAAATACTCATCGCCTCTAAAAGCGATATGGAAAAGATTAACCTACTAAGAGGAGGCGAAACGAAATCTAAAAGGTGGACTATAAAGAAGTCTAACCCCCCGAACCCCTCGAAGAGAAAAAAAGCAGGCCATCTAAGGGAAAGAAAGTGGCGCGTAATAACTCTAATAATTTAAATAATTCCTCTTTTTCAAACTTTTCTAAAAATCCCCCCCCAAAAAGGGAAAAACCGCCATAACGTACCTAAAAGCCCCCCTAGCAGTAGCTCCAGCAGTTCAGATAGCTTTAGCGAGTCAGGCCTTGGCCTAAAAGATAAAATGAAAAACTCTAAATCTAGTGATAAAAATATTAAATTACGTTGGAAACGTTTTAATTTCTCGCTGGATAAAGAGAATTACTTAGCAAACTAGGCTAATTGAAAATTTTAAAATAACGCCTTAAGCTTTACGATGGAAAAGATTAATTACGTAAACGCTATAAAGTTAAATTAATTAAACTAATTATATTTAATAAAGGTTATTACTAAAATCTATAAAAGGCGCCCTTAATATTAATTATAAGTATTAAAAAAGGTACGAAAATGCTAAGGACGCTCTGGAGAACTTATATAATAATAAACAAATCCAGGTAAAAATCCTTTTAAAAGGAGCTTAGCAAAGTTATTTATAATGGAAAAACTCTAATACTGTTCGTTATTAAATTTTAAAAATTTCTCCGTAAGATAAAGGGCTGTAACATACCACATAGAACGAAAGAATAAATTATTATATTTTTACTATTTTAAAAACCGCGCTAGTAGTTGGTGTAAAATTATTTAGTTACTGCTACGGCAGACGGATTATTTTTTTTTCTAGCAGCTTATCGACGATTTTAACAGCAAATTCTATAACCAATCCAACAAGAAAAAGAATAAGAACGGACGGTCCGCTAACGCGCGAAAAAGCAAAGGAAATAATATTAACTCCCGGAACAACAAGCTCGCTTAAAATAAAAATGGAAAACCATTTTGTTTTAACTGTAGCAAATATGGGCACATAACGAAGAACTGCCCTGAGCGACAAAAAGAGAAAAACGGCAGGGGCAAAAAAGGGAAACGTAGTCAAAATGATAGCTAACGTTAAGCTAATAACAATGACAACAGCAACTAAAACAACCGAAATAACAATTCTCGCAACCCCCGGAGCGACACCAGCGGTAAAAAAATAAGGAACAATTTATCCCTAAAAGCTTAAAAAACCTGTACCGTTTAAATGGAAAAACCGTTAACGCCCATATTAACGAGTAACAGCTTTAATACTTAATGCGGTAATATGATAAGATAATTTAAAAAGTTAACCTTACTAACGCTTTAGTAAATAAAAGTATTAAAGCAACTAAAACTGCAATAATTAACTACACCGATTACATAAAAGTTAAAAGCTTTAAGCTATAAGAAACCGACCGCCCTAAGTTACGGTTGTAAACAACTAAAAACCCTAAGCTTTAAGCGATTAATCGCGTTAGAATTACTATTATTAAGCTATAGGTAACTAAACGTATTAAGCCATAGGTAACTAACTACCTTAAAGCAATTAAGTCGATAATTATAAGTAACGCCAGACTTTTGCATATGTATTAATTTATAGAAGTCGATATAAATCAGTTATTTTAAATTTAAATGCGAACGTTAATATTATTAACAATATCGGCGACTTTGAAAAAAATTCGTTATTAAATATTAGGTTTAAAGAAATCTATATTATAATAAGCGCAGGACTTATAGCTGCTATTTCTATCGGTATTATAAAGTAACTTTTAAAAAGCTTGTATAAAGAAAATAATAAAGATCTAATAAAGTACACGTTATATATTAGCGATTTCCCGCTAAAAATATTCTTTAGAAAAACATTTTACAAAAAGAAAATTACCTAGATACAAACACCTTAATTAGCCCTAATAGAACTAAATTAATAACCATTAACGTTCCCAGGAAAAGATTTTTCTTATGCCTCCATAAGAAGCCGGAATTTATTATTAAAAGCTTAACGTCCTTAAATAATAATTATTAATAAAGATGTGGGCTGGGGGGGGGGGGGGTATTGG
>QJNV01000451.1:5638-21869 GCA_004155935.1 Monosporascus sp. GIB2 | reverse complement strand
CCCCCCCCCCCCCCCCCCCCCCCCCCCCCCCCTATTCGATAAGAAAAATAACGGTATTAATACTTTAAAAGTAACCCTTTTAAAAACACTTAAAAACAGTAAAATCTTTCTAATAAACGAAATTATAAAAATTATTTTTTAATACCGCTACCTTTACCACTTTAGTATTAAACAACTAATTTGAACAATTAAAAGGTTTACGGGAATAAACCTAAACCTTAACAATATAAAATCGCTCCCCTATATAATGTATAACGAAGAAAAAATACGGAAAATACCGTCTAATAACCTATAAAAAAAGTAACGTAGGTAAGGGAAATCACTTAATACGACGTAAAAATCGTTAAACCTGTTAACATCGAAAACAATAATTATTTTAAGCTTATCACAAACGACCTATCGTGCCATAAGAAGTACCATTCATTCAGGATTAATAATAAGGCATAACAAAACCTATATACTTATATCACCCATTTAACCAAACGTTTAATAATAATTAGAAATAAAAAGGTACAAATCCTAGGCCTTAACGATAGTAAAAAGTTCGATATAACAATCGTTGAAAACTTTTACGTAATAAAAGGGATTAAGCTAATAATTTCTAGCGCCTATAATTAATATCAGAACGAAATTACAAAACGCGGTATATAGTTTTTTCAAAACGAAATACGTATAACCACAACGTAAATAAAAATACTAATATGCTTCTGAGATCTTATAATAAAAGCTATAACGCATACTATTAACTAAACGAGATAATCTATTATAAAAAATATAACATCAATTAAATAGTTCGAAAACGCGTTCGAACCTAATAAATTACATAAACCTAACAACAGCCACCTTCGCATCCTTAACAGCAGGTATATAATATTATTAATCGATAAAAATTATAGGACCAAATTAGAAAAGCTAGCAACCCGTAAAGCAAAAGAAATGTTACTAAATTATTAAGGCATATATAACTATAAAATTTAATTGCTAAAAAGCGGCAAACTACTAAAAACGCTATACGTCACTATTTATAAAAACCTAGAAAAACCAGAACAACCCCCTAACCCGAAAAACATCATTCGGTCACTTTTATAACCCGTACAAAAACGTTTAAAACAGCGCCAAAAGCAAAACGTTTGAATAAAAAATAAAAACGATAACGTTATTTCAAAAAACGATACGAACTAGAAAACTAAACAGATTAAGCGAAAAAAAGAATGCCTGAAAAAAGCGGTCCCTAAGCTGTACGTCCTAAAAGCCCTAGACGAAACCTCAAAACTGATAGGTAAGCTAAAACTAGCTTTAACCCAAAAAGGCAATAATTTAATTAACCCGTATCCGTACCCTTTCCATTTCAACCCACTATTAACTAATGTCGACAAGAACGGCTACAGGCTATATACTGTAATAAATAATAGCCCGTTATTAAAAAAAATAAAAAGCCTAAAAGGCGAAATATGGCTCAAAGCTATTTACATTAAAATTAAGGAAAACCTATCGCGTAAAACCTTTTACTTTACAAACGATAAAGCAAACGGGTACTTAATAAACGTTAAATAAATATTAAAAAAGGGTATAAGGCCTATATTTACGCTAAAAAGTTTACTTAATAGAAAAATATTAAGTATAACGAAATAACAGTTAATATTATAAAAGCTATATATTAAAGATTTTTAATAACGTTATTTAAAACCTTGAATTAACATATATTACAAATCGATTTTATCGTTACTTACTTAAATAACAATCTAAAAAGGATAGTTATAGAAAATAATTCCCTATATTAAAAAAATCCTTTAATACGTACCTAAAAAATAAAAAAGTACATTAATTCTATTTTAAAAAAGTAATTAAACTAATAAAGCCCTTATACGACCTAAAATAAACTAAAATTACTTAACAAAAAAAAGTTAAAGAAATATTAGCGAAATAAAATATTCGTTTATTAATCTCGAATAACCCGATTTATCGTAACGATAAATTAAAAAACGTTATCTCCTCGTACATCGACGATTTCTTACTTATAAGACCTAATTTTTAACGCTTAAAAATTATTGCTAACGGAATTATTAAAAACGTACTTATCAAAAACTTAAAAGAAACGGGTTAATACTTAAATGTATGGATTATCCGTTTTTTACCTACTAAAAACGTTAAATTAAATTAATAATAATATATTAAAAAGGTATTAAAATTATTAAGATTAAATACTATACAATACCAACTTACGTTATTTATCAAAAACTACTTATAATACGTAATAAAATATAAAAACATAATTAATAGAAAAAATACCTACAAATACCTAAACCTTATAAAGAAAAATATCTTTTTTAATTATATTAATTAATCGGATATAATATTTACAACGTTAACTTAAGCTAAATTCATAAATAACTTATTACTCAAATACCAAAAATATATCAAAAAGTTATTACGGTATTAAATAATACCATAAATTTACCTTTTCGATAACGGAAATTAAAAGAAAAATACCCGCAGCGGAAATATAACGACTTAACCTTATTCGAAATAAGAAAGACAAACTTTACAAATAATAAATTAATTAAACCTATTGCAAACTACGGATTGTTTATAATTAAAATATATATTTTATAATTATCCAAGTCATAAAAGGTTATTACTAAATATTCCACTAAAACAAAATACGTAAAAACGGGAATAATTATAACAAAAGTAATTAAAATTAAAAACTTTCTAATAAAGCTAAAGCTTATACCAAGAAGCCCTCTTTCTATTTTAAGAAATAATATAAATACGTTAAAATAAATAACGAAAATATAAATAACTTAAAAGGAACGCCACATTAAGCTAGAATACCATTATATCTATTAGAAAAAACAAACAGGAAATATCAATGTCCAATACGTTAAAAATAAAAATAACCTAGCAAATAAGCTTACAAAATTATTAAATAAGGTTAATTTCGAAAAATTTGTAACAAACTTAAACCTTAAAAAATAGAAAACGAACTAAAAAGGACTTAAGATTTATATAAAGATTTAATTGCTTAATAAATTAAATCTTTTTTACTTATTTTCGAAAAATTTAATAACTGAAATTACCTAAAATAAAAAAACGTATTAATAGTTAATACTTTAAGGTGTTTACGGTTAGTAGGTTAGATTTTAGGATATAACCTAAAACACCCTTTATCTGGAAAAAGCTTTTTGTTCATGAATTAATATATGTAATAAGAGTTTGTCCTAGACGTTTTTAGTCTAGTTTATCATTAACACATCAGTTTGTACCAGGCTACTGCATTTAATCACTATGACTGCTAACACTTAAGAATAATTTTAAAAACGGATAATAAAATCCCGGATGAAAAAATAATTAAAACCGGTACTAAAATAACATAAGATACGACGAAACCGATGATATAATTTTAATTAAAATATTTTATATTAATTAAGCAGTATTTAATTTTCTTAAAATATAAAACGGTTTTTACAGGAAATATATATTATGCGTAATTAATTTTAAATATTAAAGATATGCTATAAGGTTATATTAATATAGTAAAAAGATTTTTAAAAAAATTAGTATCCTACCTTTTAGCATTGATACGAACATATATTAATTAAACGAATGTTACGATTATTAAAAATTTATAAACATAATAATATTTAGAAAAGCTTATATTACGAATAAAATTTTATATTACGAAAAGATTTAATATTCATACAAATACTAAATGTTAATAATATAAATAAAAATATTTTAAATAATAATTACTGGTAAAATAGAATTTATGTTATAATGGATTATGCCAGCCTTACAAATTATTAAATTATTAAATTAATTCCGGCTTTTCAATTAATCATAATTTTTGTAATTTAACGAAAAGGTTATATAAATTAAATATTATATAAGCGATACGAAAAAAGGTTTATTCCTTTATAAATAGGGCCGTTTAGCTAAATACTATATATTATATAATTATTTTATAAATATTATAACTTACAGAATTATGTCGATAATAAATATATAAATTGCATATATAAACGCGGCGACAAATATGTATACGTAATCTTTAATTATTCGGTATTATTATATAATCCTGATAAAAATCTTTAAAAGAATTTAAATGTGAATATAACGGCTAAAACGAATGTAATCTCGGGATTTAAAAACGAAAAAAATATTATTGATATATAAGTTATAATAATACGCGAAACAAGGGAAAACGTAGAAAAGGAATTTTAAAAAATATTTAAAAACGTTAATTAATAAGTTAGTTATAAATAAGGTATACGGCCTAACATAAAATAATACCTTATATTGAATTATAAATAATATAATATTTTTATATATTTTTATAAAAAATAAAAGGTTTAAATAAAATATGATTAAATAAAATTACGTAATTATAAATTTAATTACCTATATTAGTTACGTTAGTATTTATACCGCAAATCGTATTATATAATATTATCTTTTTATTTGCGGTTTTATTAATAAGAGTAAGTAAATTACGTTAATATAACAATTAGGGAATTAGTATTATATATATAATAAATTCGTATTAATATTAAAATTATGGGAATAATAATAAATCGTTTATAGGAAAATATAAAAATAATAAAAAAGTAAAAAATTATATTAACGGTTTATCTTCGTTTAACGAGTTCGTATTTTATTTATTTAACAATAATAAAAAGAATAACGAACCGTTTCAATTATAACTATTAATTAATTTATGAATAATTACATTATAAATTCATAACTCTTTTCCGTATATAATGTATTACGGTTATTTAAAATTGAATTATTTTTAACGAATTTAGTACTAAAAGTTTTCTGGTAATTACGTTAAAATTATTTACAAGTTAATTTTTATCCTTTACTATATTTAGCTAATTAAACGTACCGATATAAATGATAGGCATAGTATTATTAATATTAATAAATTTACTTTCTATGATTTTACGACCCCGGCCTAAAATATTTTCGGATTTTTAATTATCCCTTTTAATTTAAGATAGATATCTTTTAATAAGTTAAAAATTCCGAAATAAAAAATGGGCGCGTTCGAAAATTTCGTTACAAAAATTCTAATTAACATAACGCCTATTTCGTAAAAAATGTATAACGGGCATAAAATTCGCGTTATAGGGAAATACGGTAGCTCATTAAAAACGGATTTCGGAAAAAAACTATATTAACATTATATATATATTTTCTTAAGTCGCGGAATTTGCCAGTAAGCTATAAATTATAATATTCACCTTTTCGATTAAATATTTTTTATATTTTTTCAAAACTTTGTTAAAATTAAATTTAATGTTATAACCGAATTAATAAGTATTTAGTTTAATATTATAGGATGTAATATTTAATCGAAATATAATAACTTTTTACCGTAATTAAATTAACCGACTATAGAAAAGAAAAATAATATCGATATTAACTATTTAATATAATTAACATTATTATATTATAAGATATATAAAAAATATAAAGAAAATTTAACTTTTCAAAGAAAGTAATAATAACTATAAACGGTTTTACCTCTAAAAACGATAATAATTAACGGTTAATTATTATCTTTAATAAGGTTAAAAAAATTATCGCCTTATGGAATATCGTTTATATTATAAATACTTTTAATAATATAGTTATCCAAAAAAAAGGTTTTATTCAATACGTTTTAATTAAAATTACGTTATTTATGAAGTAATATAAATAAGTTATACTTATTAATAAAAAATGATAAAATATTTCATTGAAAAAACCTTTATTTATTAATACTTTTTAATTAAAATCCCATAATACGTTCCTTATTTATTTAACGTAACTAAAATATTTAAAAGCTATATTATATACAATGATTTCGAATTTGGCGACGGTTAACCGGAAACATATATATTTTATAAACTCGATAAATTATATTTTTGAAAAAAGATTTTCGATCGAAATATTTTCGGCAATTCCGTAGACGTTAAACGTTTTATTAATAACTGGTTTATGTTAAAGGCTTAATTCCTATTATCATAACGCAAATATGTATATATTTTATATATAAAAATTACAAGGTTTAAAAAGGTAAAATTTCAGCAATTGTAAATATAATTATATTATCTTACTTAAAAATTAACGATTCGCTTTTAAGATTATTTACGTTTCAGACGTCTCGATTATATTATCGAGTTAATAAGTACGTATAAATATAAGTAGGAAACTGATTTATATATGGAAAAAAATAAAAATAAAAAAAGTTATCATTTTCTATCGTATAAATCGGTTGTTTCGGCTTAATTAGCCTGTATTTTCTGAATATAATTAATTATTTTTAAATCTTTATAAATAAGATAAAAACGTTCCAAAATTTAATAAAATTATTTTTTTAAATTTACATATTTTTTAAACAAAAACTTTTAATAAATAATATAATTACTATCGTTTATACCTTCGTTTTCATTAATTCTATTTTACGAAATCGAACGGCGTTTTTTATACGGTATACGTTTTAATTTAAAACAATTTAAAACCTTTTTTTTATTACGTTTATGAAATATATTAATAAAAATAAAGAATAAAATCCGGTTAATGTTAATTACGAACTAATAAGAAGTTTTAAGTAATACTAGATATTATTATAACGTTTTATAAAATTATTTTATTTTATAATATTAATTAAGCCGGAATATAAATTATTTTAATCTGTTTTCAACATTATAATTATAATAACAAATCATATTTATAATAATAATAATAATAATAATAATAATAATAATAATAATAATAATAATAATAATAATAATAATAATAATAATAATAATAATAATAATAATAATAATAATATATATAATAATATGTATAATAAAACTGTATTAAAATATTATATTACGAATATAATCCCAAATATTAAAATTATTATACCAAAGCAGGATATTATCTTATTATATTTAACTATAAAACGTAAGTTATTTTAATTAAAATTATATTATTATAAAAAACTTAATACAATTATTTTATTATATTTATTAACCGGTTTATATCTTTTTTTAATATAATATAATATTCGTAAATATTTACCTCTTTTAATATATCGATAATATCCCGTATTAAACCTAAAGATAATAAAAACCTGCTTAATAAATAAGTTAAATAATTACCATTAATTTTGCAAATTATTTTAATTATAATAATTAAAACCATTAAAAAAGATACGTAAAAATATCCGGATCGATATTACGATAAGATTATTTCACTTTTCGTTTCGTATTATACCATTACTACTTTTTTCTTAAATATATAATTATTTGGTTTAAAAGTTTAAATTAGTTAAAAGTAAACGTTTTTGTAAATCGTTAATTTTCGTCCAAAATAATATAAATCATTTTAATATTAAAAAAAGATTTTTTAACGGATGGTAAAATTTAAACCCTTTTATAAAAATTATAACCTTTCCGTATAATATATTATAGTATTTACGTATGATAAAATCCTTATCAACTAAAATTATAAACTTTTACTAATTTTCGTATATTATTAATTTATTAAGCAGTTATTTTTCATAATACCTTAATTAAATAGTTAATTTAAGTGGTTAAATTATAAGTTCGGTTATTATTATCACAAAAAACCTAATTACGGATAAAGTTTTCGAATATTATATTCGGTCGTTAATTTTGCTAGAATATTAATTTACGTTTGTATATATCCTATTTTTTTAAGTTCGCGCGGTAAAATTAGAAAAATTCGAATTTATTATTTTTTTTAAAAAACAATAATAACGTAACGGGTTTAGGCTGTAATTAGTTAACCCTTTAAGGTTTAACAATAATAAATAAATCTTAGTTAAGATTATCGTAATATTAATAATAAGTCATAATTAAGGTAATTGTATATATATAGATATATATATATATATAATTATAATAACGTATTATTATTAAGTTATTATAGATTTTCTTTTTTAAAAAAAATAATTACAAAAAACGAACGCTTTTTTCTGTAATTTTACCTCAGGCTTCGCTGGTTCGTTACGGGGATTTGGCATTTTTTTGGGATTTGATTGGTTAATATTTCGCGTTATGGAGCGGTACTTAAGTGACTTTGAAGAAATTGGGAAAACGAGCCAGGGAGGCCTGAGCTAGCTGAGGTAACGAATAGCAACGCTCAAAAATAAGGCATGAGTTCCCCAAGGCAACCCCAAACTAGCTAACCCACATTAACCGCATTAGTCCCCTCCACAGTAGTTTACCGACCGCGACAGTGGTACACCTCTGTATTCCTTGTATAAGCACTTCTCTATGATCATACTTCTGAAAGTTCTCCGAGTGCTCAGTCCTCATACCAGTTTCCTAAGTAAATTATTTAGCCATATCTCCACCTTACCGGAGCATAAAGACCCTCTTCAGCTTGCAAGCTCCACTACAAAGTTATTACAGAGATAGTTCGCGCGACGGCGATCCACACCTATCCACATCACAAAGCTGAAACGCTAAACATCATGTCCGCTACAAGCGCAGTTGTATTCTGGATAGCTAGATTCTGACTGTCGCTGTTATTTCTTCTTGGTCCCGATTCCATGTCTAATGATTTATCAAGTAGATAGTTTTATCTCCGAATTTCATAAAGTGTGTGCTAATCATCAGCTGGTCGTGTTCATCGCAACAAATATCGTCAAGTTCGATCAGACTCGGCGGTCGACCAGCCTGTCCAGCAGGCATCTAACGGAAACGATCGGCCAGTTCCTTTATAGAGCTGTTCGCGCAGGTCCTGTCCACAACGGGCTATAGATATACACCTTGTATCTTTTAGTCGAGTATCGACAATGCTACTATGGTCGACTGAAGCCATCACCCAAGCCGTCTGATTATGGGTTGAAGATGGGCCAAGCGGGTGTACTTGGGAAACACATGCATTGTTTGGCTTACGGCCACAAAACTCAGGGCAAGTCGAGGCATGCAAGGAAGCTCCTAATAGGTATAGGTCCCCAGAGACGCCTTTGATAACCGATGGCTCTTGGTGGCGTGAGACAGGCAATCCGGGCGTAGCTTCCCCTCACGAATACACAGCCAATCTTAACCCTGCATGTGCACAATAAGCATGCTGACCAATAGCGAGTCTCAAAAGATTCACCTCACTTGGGACCTTTCCATTAAGGTACCTACATAGTACAGGAGCAAGCACGTACTGGCCGGCTGTCAGTGTCATATCTAATAGAATGGGAAATCTCGGCATTCATCTAGACGAATTACAACTGTTCTAGGCTCCTCGTGAGGCTCAAATTTCGATACAGACCACCCCGCGTGGTCAGCTTGACGTCTCCAGTTCTGCTTATCGATACTTCTGACGTACTTTCGCATAGCCTTGTGGGAAACCGTCCCGCCATACGACGATTGGTGAAGACACAGGCGAAGCTTAGACACTGCCGCATTTCGATGCTAAACTTAGACTTAAACTGCTGCTTCGCCTCATAACCCCCAAGCTCGGGGGGCCGAAAGGAGGCTGGAGCTGTCGAAGCAAGTGGTCATTGAAGCATTATATATCTCTGTAACCTTGAGAACCAGTCCTCTATCCTTTCTCGCAATTATTCTCTTGATTATTGTTGCCATGCGAAATGTTCACCCCAACAGGCCGCGCACGACCCATCGTCTCTATGCTGCCTTCTTAAGGCGAATTAAGGTATGCTGGGGGCAGAGACTACTAGCTCTTGGCATCACCACACGAAGGAACTTACCTACAAGAGAGGGAGGACTCTTCAGGCCCGTCTTCAGGCCCTTCGATTGCGATTATGGTGTTTCCATCGACCCAATCACCCTTGTGGACTCGAAGGCAACCAGCTAGTGCCCCAGAACAACAATTGCCTTATTGCAGGTGGATTGGGGAGACCCTGCAGCATGAAGGGACGTTACGGAGGGGACGCGTATGCGCCTTTTCAACATCTGGTCACCGAGGAGGCACTTCGCGTTAATGCGCCGCCGCATATTGCGCGTTGGAGGCATATTGAGGCCCTTTAGGTCCCTTCAATTCTCTTGATTTGCCCGTTTGCTATATGGAGGGAATGATGATCTACACCCTTTTCCCTCACATGCCACCGCATATGTCGACAGTAGACTCCAGTTTCGCCCTTGGGAAACTCGATTCCCTTAAGTGCCTCCGCATGGGCGTGCAACAAAATGGAGCAATATATCACTGTTATTTATAATCAGTTCTCATGCATGCGCTTTGCCAGTTATCACTTGCACACAAGCATCTTGTTTCATACTGCCACATCATAAACCAAGACCACAAGATGGACAGCCTTTCCAACATCCCACGTCTGCATCATCCCCGAATGAGCCTCGACGATAGACCCGGCACCGCATACAGTTCAATACCGCTGAGTTCAGCGCCGTTAGCGCAGGGTTTGTCTTTCGAACCTTATTGCGAGTATAAGGAATCGCAACCAAGCCCGTCTAACTTCAGGAGTCATGCACACCAGAACGACTCCAAGTCACAATGCGCGTAAGTTATAAGACGAAATCTTTCCAAGTACTTTCTAACATGCCAGGCAAGGTTCCTCCACGGCGTGGTCAATGATTGTGCTCGTAGCCGATTCTGGAATAGGATAGCGGAGATCTACCTGCTTGACTTGGACACTAACAAATCTCAAAGATACCGTTGCCCACTGTCGTCATGCCTAGAGGTCTATCCATGCCTGAAGCAGATGCTTCGTCATTTGAAAGAATGCGACCACTTCTCTGAGGGTCTGTTCAAGTGTCCCATATGCAGAACGACACATGGTTACCCCACAGCCTCAAGCAAGAAGTGCTGCTGGAACAGAACAAAATTCACACAAAAGCTGGGGAAGGGTGTGGAGAAGACTATACGTAGCTCTCTTGACCTCGTCAGGCGGCTGTCTGGATTGCCAGCTACGCATTGTCCGACATGTATATGCTCTCCCGCGCAAGTGGCACCGCAGTTTCACTCGGCAGGCAGTGAAGATATCTCACCTACCTTGAACCAGTCTGCGAAAACTGGCGCTGTCCTTGAGTTTGCCGCGGGTCAAATGCTAATAAGGCCGCCAGAGATGGCAGGCACGAGCGTCCGGAGATCAATTCTGAAGCAGCCTGCCTATGAATTCAACGGAGCCACTGAAATAGGAGACACAGGGATCATCGAGCTAAGGGACACGAGCCGCCCCGCCGAACTGGGGGACACCGCGATCATCACCGTCGGCAACGGCCCTGGAAATTTCCCAATGCTTTATTCCGACAATGAGTCTATTAGCTCCTCCCAGGAACCAGCTCTCGGCCAAAAGCTTAGCATTCATGAACCAGCAACAGAGATTTCATCTCCGTCCGTTTCTCCGCCCGAAAGATCTCCCAACAGCGTGTCTACCGCGTCACTGGAGAACGAATCAAACCAGATGTATGCACTCCCAGGCGCTAGTCTCCATGACCATGAGCCGCTTCTCAACGGCGACAATCCACTTTCTGCGAAGACACCAGAGATGTCTGTGATCTTTACCACGCTCCCAGACTTCGACACCCCATCACCAATGCAATCCCGCTTTGCGACTGACATGACATTCCATCAGCCCTTGCAAATGGACCTATTTGCTACTCCGGAAACGCCCGCCACGACCGTATTTAAGCGTAGGAGTATTCACGCTGCGAAACCGTCCGTGCCCCCTATTGCCACTAGCTGGTCAGCCTCGAATTTTGAACTTTCTCCGTTCAGTCGTGGGACACAAAGCCAGAGTTTCGAAACCTTCAACTATGCTATCGCTAGTACACCTCCCTCACCCGCGGTCACGGACCTGTGTGAATCTTTTGTCAATACAGATGCCAAGGCCGGCACGATTTACCTTAGCGACCCTCAAAATGACACTGGCGGCTTCGTTTTCATCTGCGATACGTCTCCCGTGTCACAGTCCGTCACATCATCTTGCAATTCCAATGCGTCATTTGAGAGTCAAAAGGCGGAACATGGAGATCTCAAGTGCTCCGAGTGTGACTTTAAACCAAGTGGCAAGCTCAAGAACCGCAAGGCATACCTGCGTAAGCATGTGAAAACGCATAAGAACACCAAAGTCAAATGCCGCAATTGCGACAAGGTTTATTCAAGACAGGACAATCTGACACAACATGCGAAGAAAACCCATTATCGGACGAACGTCACCGGCGGGAAGCGGCGCCACAAAAGTGAAGGGTGCAATTCAGGAGGGATTCTAAAGAGGAAGAAAACTCGCTCGGAAAACGACCAAGTCAACCTCTGGATACCTTGAGGCAAATGATAAGGAGGACGGTTTTTCTTAAGTTACCAAGCCATCATGGCTCGTCATGATTGATGACTTTCTCCCCCTCATGTGGACCCGGAATATCTCCTAGTGTTCTCAGCTAGTTAATGAAAACCATGGAACTCAATTTCGTCCGGTTCATTTGCGGTTTGCGAACTAAGTCTGCTCTACTCTATATGTGGAACTGTAGCGCCTTTGCGTCATGTCTTGCCTAGGATGAAAATGATGACCATTCAGCCTTGCACGGCGACAGACCAAGCTGAGGCCTCTCCTAGCCTAGCTGATGTCAGAAGGTATCCTCGAGAGTAAAATATGTTCATCGATTTGACCGGAAAAGGTACTGGCTGTTACCCGTTAGTATGCGTTATCCGAGCTTAAGTTTTAAGTCCGATTGATAAACGCGTTTCGTTCATTAATCGAAAATTCCCGGACTAAAGAATTTAAGAAACTGTCAAGGGGGTCTTCGTTTAGCGGCCCCTTATTCAGAGGCCATCGTAAGACCTTGACTGCCGGGCCGCGACTAAAAGAAAAAAGCCTTGCCCCCACAAACTGAACGCTTCGCCAAGTCCTTCCGTTGGCCAACTATTATACTTTGCGGGCTCCATCTCCCACAAGACTTTTATGAGTTAAGGCATTGCTTAACTACGCTTGTTCTGGCTTGGCGGCACCAGGAAAAATTATTGGTTTTTACTGTCTCTGGGCTATGCGTATGCTTGGATGATGGTTTAGCTTGTTAGCATCCTGTTCGCCCGCATCCGAGTCCGCCCGCCATGGACGTAAAACAGGCATTGCTATAGACTGGATTGTAGAATATAGGGCGAGCTACGGAGGCGAGCAACCTAGGTCTTGCAAGACCACCTATGACCGAAAGGGTCGCCCCTTCTAACCTCCTATATTGAGTCGGTCGCAAGCAGCACCCAGGAAGAGCACCGGTCAGCCGCGCAAGGCCCTGCAAATTGGCCTTTTGTGGCGTATGTAGACTCCTGGGTCCCTAACATCGGTATCTACTACTGCTAGGTGTAAGAGGAGAAGAGCTACTACGGGGAAGGTGGTGACAGCTCTTCAGGAGTCACTCTCCTGAAACGAGTGCGTGCTCCCATGGGGGAACAATCTTTAAGGGAGTTCGTATCGTCATAGACACACCGGGTCTCAAGAAGAGATACCCTGACTCTAATGATGTCTCACAAGGGGGATATTATCCCTTCTCCGGAGGATCTGAGGAAGGCGTCGAAGTTATGTCCTCGTATCCCTCATAACCTACCCAAAGGGAGGAAAGAACACACCCCCCCCCCACCTCCCCCCCAACGCATTGAAAGATGTGTATACTCCACCTTTCCAATTAAACGACCCAAACATAACATGTTAAGGTTGTTTAGCCCCAAAAAGCAGATTAAAAACTTGTTAAGATTTTACATACATGATCGGACAAGGTTACTTGATAAGGGTTTTGAGATATAAAAACTATGCATGGATATAAAGTTATCTATAAATAGAGTAACATAAAGTAAAAAGCTAATTATACCAAGAGGTACCAAAGCCCCATGCGAATTATCTGCCCTCGTGCGAAGTAGCCTCAGCAGTAACCAGATGCTATGGCTGCACCCCGCACCATTACGTCAAAGGGCAAAAGACCGGCAGGATATGGTAACTATCAAGCAAAACTGCTCACGCGAGACAATGCAGAGCAGCTTAATAGGTTGGTGTCGACGTTCCCGAAGTGACCACGAATGTCTATACCGAACGACTTGTCATTTGAGGGCTATTATTAACAAGAGTTAAAGGTCTCAAGACCGCTAAAATAGATGGCGCTCTTCTGGCGCGGATTCTGGTTGCGCGCCTAGCGTTGCCGGCCTTGCAGCGGCGATTGATCACATTGGCAGCAATCAACCAAGTGCTTACAGCTGCATATGGCCCGGACACACAAGTACATAGTTGGAAGCTGCTACGTGAGGCCGTAACACCAGAGGGGTTCGGCCCCTAGAAGAGTTCCATTTAATACCGGTTTCGCATAATCTGATTCGTTGTCAAAACCCAAATTTCAAAAACACAGATCAACATTGCCCCTCCCTTGCTGGTAACTCCCGAGGCTACTGTACACAACCCCCAGGGATTATTGCAGTTAGTGCGATACTTGGCCCGTTTTTTTTAGACAATTCAGTACCCCAAATCATTACCCCTAAGTGGAGAATACAGGTATTTCCCATACAAATTAAAGCGAAAGCTATATGACCTAAATAATTATTTACTCTTAATACCCGCTGTGGCTATTATCGTTTTTTAACTCTTTTTTAACCTATCCGGCATACTTTTCGCGATACTTTCTAATAATGAAGTTGGAACAATTTTCTAAGCTTTATATAAAACGTACTACAACTGGCGGAAAGTTATTTTTTTCGTATTATAATAAGAATAAAGCCATTATTTCATTTAAGCCCATACGTTTTCGATTCCGTTAAGATTAAGGCTATTAAACGGCCATTCCATTATTTTAACGCCATAATAACGGAACGTATCCTTTGTAATATAAACTACATAAGCAAAAACGTTATCCTGCTACAAAATTATCGTAAGATACGAATATTTCTATTAAAAAATTAACGGAACGATATATTAAATATACTTTTTAACGGTTATCTCTCCGAATTTTTTAAGCTATATAAAACAAAGCCCTTTAATGCAGCCATATATAAAGCCCCAAAATATTTATCCAGAACCTTTAATACGTAATATATCGAATTTTTCAGGGTTCTCGTAGTTATGAATAATAATTTAATATATAAAGTTATTATTCGTATACGTCTAAATTTCGTTGGTAAAAAACGTCAGTTATAGTAAAATTTTTAACCAATTTTCGAGATTAAATTTTAAATAAAACCATTTCTCGGCGAAAGTTTTGCGTTTATGTTTCGTTTTTTTAGGTAAATTTAAGGACTCGACGGCGCTTTTTACGGTTAAAGCTTAAAGCTGTTATTGCAAAGTTAATAACGTTATCGTCGAAGTTATTTAAACCAGGAACGAAAAAACGAAATTAATCTAAAGGATTTTTCGGTAATAACGGTTTTTCTTAATAAAATCCTTTAACGTTTCAAAAAATAAACCACGAATAGCGATACGGTATTTTTTATAAGGTTATAATATAAAAGGTCCAACCATCATCAGCTCGATTTAACGTTACAAATAACCCGTTTTCGCCGCGATCTTTTCGTACGTCCATTTGGCTATTTGGTAAAACGTACGGACCACGATTTTTTTATCGCGAATAAGGCGAAAATAATAACCCGTACGTTTTTCGGAAATTTTCCGCGTAAATATTTAACTAACTTTTTTAACGACGGGCTGTTACGCTACGAATTGTATACGTTTAACGCAGGTAATAATAAAATTTATAAGGTCAAAACAGGTTTATAACAAAAGCTTTAAGTTAGCCTTTATGAAAAAGTTAAAGCGTAAGAAAAAATAAGGACCGAAAGCGTTACGAGTAATGTTTTATTATAGCTTACGATAGTTATAGAAATAAAAATTAAAGCTTTAATCCCTTATTGGCCCTTATTAAGGTATAATAAATATATTTCCTATATAAATTTATATGCAGGATACTTAAAATGTACGTATCCAATGGGCGAAAAAAGGTCTAGAAATGTGGGGGATGTACGGCACTAACTGCAATAATCCCGGAAGATGTAGTTCGCACCTTTCCTCCACCAGGTCCAGTGTGCTTCGATTTAAGCCGCATACAAATTTGTATTCGAAATAGACATAATCCAACAGCTCGTCATGCTTAGCACTATCGGGAGCTATTAAAGTCTCTCTAGAAGCCAGTGGTTTATGTACATCCTATACAATTTCTATAGGACTCTATATTTTAACCTTTCATAGCGACACCTGGGTCTGTGGAAGTAATTAACAAAATGAAAAGGGGGGGGGGGGATGGATATTGTAGGAACTAATTACGCAAACCGATATTATTCGTTAAGCATT
>QJNV01000450.1:0-47304 GCA_004155935.1 Monosporascus sp. GIB2 | reverse complement strand
TATGTGTGTGTGTGTGTGTGTGTGTGTGTGTGTGTGTGCTGGGGGGGAGAGGGGGGTCCGGGGCCGGGTGCACAATGAAAGTGCATGTGTGTTATATGCAACGGCGTGTGATATGGACGGCTGAGGAGTTATCAATTGAAGGGTTGCCTCTTGCGCCCCAGTCGAGACTTTAGCATTAGGACCCGGAAGTTAGCTTGGCGCCTATTTTCTGCCTACCTTCGATCTCTAATGCCAAAATCCCCTTAACTATTTGCGCCTCTTCCCGTTTTCTTCGTATCATCCCGCCGAACTTCACTGTTGTCCCTAAGGGTCTCTGTAGACCATGGCCACGGACATCATCGGTGTGGACCTGGTTGTTGGTGCTGGTAAGTACTTGACCCAAGCGTCTTGTTTGCGGCGGCTAGAAAATTCGTCAATTACTGTAGGCAGTGGGATCGGCCGTCAATATGCGGTAACATTCGCCGAGACGGATTCTCGAGCAGCTGTCTCCGCGGATCAGTTGCTTGGTGCGGTAGAGGCGGGAGCTGAGAAAAGCGAATCTGCGGCCAATGCCTAAAGACTATCGTCGTAGTAATAATTGGCCACATATAACGCGATTGCTAGCCACGCAATAGCGGCGTCGCTTTTGCGGCAACCATGACACCTTTTTCTGTCGTCGTCGATCGGGCGTCAGTCGAAACAATGGTAACCGAGGTCAAGAAAAGATATGGCTGGCTCGATATGCTCTGAACTGGTTTGGAGTGAGTATATGCTATGGATTGATACTATCTGGGCATCACTGACAAGGGTTTGGTAGATCCCTCGCCAAAGGGAAGCCGATATTTCAGGTTTGGACGAGGCAGAATACGATTTTCTGCACGATGTTAATGCGAAGGACATCTTGCATTGCCTTCAAGAAGAAATCACCGCCATGAAGGACAAAGAACCTCTATCCGATGAAGGACGCAGTAGCCATCGCAATGTGGGGCCGGGATCCATCGCCAACGTCACATCATTATCCTCTCATCTGGGGGAATGCCAAATGTACCACCTATGCCGCAAGCAAGTTGGCTGATCGAGGCATAATCAAGGGTGGCGGCGGGTTAAAGCCGCGTCTGAGATGCGAGCAAGCAATGCCGCTGACATTTCCTTTGTAACTGTTCAGCTCTAGAAGCCTGAGTACTGGTCTCCGAATTAATGGAGTTTACCCGGGATTCAGCAACACACTAATACTTCAATATGGCATGGAGAGGCAACCCATGGTTGGACAAGTAACTAACAGATCGATGCCTCCTTGGCCGCGTTGCTTCACCCGAGGAGATTGCGTATGTGGTCCTTTTCTTGACCGGCCCTGGAGCAAACTTTGTGAACAGGCAATCAGTAGTGGTGGGTTCTGGAGTGTCAGTCCACATTCCGTCCGAAGCCTTCTTTTCGCTAACCCTTATATCTTCTTAGGTCTATTTCCAAATATGCCTAATCACTGGGTGCAGTGGAAAAGGTAGGAACGGATGGACCATCGATCTTGGAACCAGCAACCCAGCTGGCCATCCTTACAGTTCAAGGACTTTTAGTATCACCTGCGCTTGGTGTTCTCTCAGGCCTCTCGAAGGAGATGTACATGTGTACGTCATGTTAAGCTGCTGTCAAAATGGGCTGGATAGGAAAAGTCAAACGTAACTCAACAAGATGCATGCTAAGTATTAAAATTAGTCTTATCGAGTCAACCTACGGCATCAGCCCTTTATTAACAAGTGATCTTGAGCCTTGTTGCGTATTGGAACCCCGCCTACTGCGAATATTTGAGCTCTCAAGGTGGCGAACAGATCAGGTGGCGAGTCGATACCCGAGGCCTCGTATGACTGCCATGCATGTATTGCGCCGCGGAAATTCACTCTTCAGATGATACTTGGCTCCCATTAAACCGAAGTAAGGGGGAAGATTCAAAGCACCATCGACAAGGCGAGCTCGTGCCATATTTCCCCTTTCGGAGTTAGGTGCATGATATGCATATCCACGCTGCAGATGTCCGGGCCGGTCCAATAGTGTGGGAAGGTCGATGTAACCAACCTAAGGAGCCAGATGTCATCCAATGAGCAGCCCGACTCCCACCCACGTTGCATTGCTTCGTACCGTCGCCCTGTTCCGAACCATCCGCGTGAACCCCCCACCCAGCTTATCTTGTGGAACCTACAGGCTGACTTGTGGTTTGCCGCGCAGTAAAGAAAGGGCACGCAAGCCTCTTCATTGGTGGATTGGGTAAGCCGCATATAGAAAGCAGCTGTATTACCAACTCCTAAGCTGTCAATCCGACACAACTATGCTTAGGGAGCCTTTCTTTCGTATCTGTTTGTAGTTCCTGGGTCCAACAATTAGGTCCTAGGGTAAATGGATAGTACGGATACGTTAAAGTAAGTCAACGTTCAAACTTATGCTAAGGGCAGCCAGAGGCTGACCGCATGAGCAGTTAGCTGTCGCACCTGATTATTAAAATGACCACAGGGAGGCTTCGACCGGGGCCGTAAGCTTGAAAGGTCTGGCGCATCCTTCCACTATTGTCTGTCGAGTTAAACGCGCCTTTAGGAGGCTGTTTGGTGCCGCAGTTCACCCCGGCATTCCATAGCCCCCTAGGGATGTTACGAAAGAGGGTTATGGACATATGTTTACAGGCAACTATAGATTGCCCTGTAGCGTTTCTCAGGACCCATGAGATGTCGTAACGACTCTGAAAGTCCGAGACGAGGAGAAGGCGGTGGGCGTGACCCGTCCGATTATTACACCGGCGTGTCTTAAGGGTAGAACGGAAGACTGGTTGGGTATTCAATGTAGGGAGAAAAAGGCGATCGTCTTCAGACAGACCTTGCTAAAGATATAATACGTTGCTTTGACCTGTGTAATTTTAGCGTAATTATGGGTTTATACACAGCCTTGTACCGCAACAGTGGTCTCCTCAACGAAGCCCCCACAGATAGATATTTGCCATATATTGCGTTTCGTTCTAAACGCTTCCTTAAGCGGCTCTGAAAAACACCGCGCTTTCTCCTGACATGGGATTCCCCGAATGATAGGTGAAACCGGGACACAGTATCGCTTAAGCTCCCGTCGAGGCCGATGCATCGGATTCCACTGATGCACCGTTATATCCATGCGGAATAAGCACACGTCATGAAACCTTGACTTACATCTCTGCAGAGTGGTTGATACCGGATTTACTCTTAACGCAGGACCGGCTGTGACTCTGGAAGGCCGTCCTAGAAGGCTTCGGAATCCCGTTCAAGTGAGTTCCGAAGACGTTTCGGCTCCTTCATCGCGGCCTTTCACAATCCCGCGCTAAGCCACGGGAGAGTATATTTGGAACAGTGGAGCTTTTGGTCTCACAGTCGGGATTGTATCCTATTCGGCCCTTCTCAACTCAAGGCTTACCCACCACCCGGGACTCGTGGGACGGGCCGGGTGTCCGGCTGTGAGTAAAACAAGTGTGGTATCACCTCTCCAATTCTCGGCTGAATCTAGTCCTGGTAAGCTTTTGTTACTCAGTCCAGCTGCCACACATGTGGCAAGTGCTTACTCTCGGCACCCAATGGCGAGGGAGGTGGGCCTCCATGCAACTCCACCCACCAAAGAATCCTCAGTTCCGGAAAAGGGGTTCGTCTTTAATTGGCCACGTTGGTTCGAAGTTATAGTTAGGCTATTGAAGCAAGGGAAAGCAGATTCAAGGGCCTAGAAGTCAGTTGCTGACCACCTCTCGGGCCCTGCTCTATTCGTCTACTACAACGTCTTTGAGGGATTTCGGTACTTTAGTGAGATTTTAAACACACGGACTAGGCTACAATCTGCAAAGTCCTCCGTGCCACCTTCTCCTCCCCCGCCGCCTCCCGGCGGCTCATATGTTCTGCAGAATCGACGCTACAATTACGTAAATGGCGATTTAGGTTTATCCTCAGTATTAAATCATCCGTTTATGCCCAGGACGGGTTCGTACCTGATGGCATTTGCCAATTCTCCATTCAAGTTGACGCGTGGACAAATATAACCCTTAACAAGGCGAGTTCTCCGTCACAGAGCCACAGATGACAGAGCATCTATTTGCTTTGAATTTGAAGAGCGCGGTACAGATGACGATGTAATGACGTGCTGCATGCGAAGAAGAGGTATTCCGAAGAAGGTGGGATTGTAACTGGTTCTCTAGCAGTTTGCCAGAGTTTCCGTTGTTGCCGCGACAACCCTGTTGGCTGGTGATAATGCAGGCAGCCGATAAATCATAACGCCAATTCTATTAAGAACGGGGAAATGACAGAGCGAAGTTTCTGATGAAAGACCTTCCCCAGAGGTGAAATCCGTGAAAGGACCTCATAAACATACCCGGTTATACGGCGTGGCGAATTGTGTACGCCCTCGTCGTTGCTTGGACAAATACTTCGACGATGGAATCAATCAGGGATCTTGTATCCCCTGTCAAGTTTATCGACGTGGTGGAAGACATTTCAATCGGCATCGAGCTGAAATTCTTGATACCCTTCCTACCATACGGCGGAGCAGAAGGAAAGCTTCCCCGTGGGTCACTGATAAGAGAAGTCGACTACATAAAGGATACGAAAGATATAGAGGACATAGACCGGTTAAAACTCTGGAAGGACACGTTCAACGGCGTCGCTGGCGCTATCAAGGGCGTTCCTGGTCAGGATGCGATCACTAGCTTTGAGCTCTCGGACCGGAGAGCACAAGAACGGGAATACTGGGCTTGGAAATGGATCGTCAAAGAGTCAAAGTCGGCCGAGGCTGCAAAGGACGACCCGGACAGCGACCGCTTCGTTTGGGTACCAGTTGAAATCAACTCTCCGAAGATGGCTTGGAGACATGCTGCTACCCTGAAAATAATCGAAGTGGTATTGAGAAAATTGAGAGCGACATACCACATGGTGTCAAACCACAGCTGCGAGCTTCATGTTCACGTGGGACGTCTGGATGACCGACCGTTCTCTCTGGCATCAATGAAGAGGATAGCAATATTGTTATGGATGGCGGAGCCGACAATGCGCAAGGTCAAGGACCCTCAGTCGCCCAACTTTGATCACACATATACATGGAGTTTCGCACTGCGGAACCATAGTCGACTTGCGGGGGTGATTCGTGAGGCCAGGATACCCCAAGTCCGTACCCGACGTGGGCTCGAAGGTCTGGATCATTCTTTGGTACGCTATTTGTGGAGAAGAAACGTCGCGCATCCGGAGCATCAGAAGGCAATCGGATATATATGGAGGGCGACTTCGTACGTGGAACTCGGGAGGATGATGTCTGGGGAGGACAGACCACATCGTCGGCTTGGGTTCAATTTCAGCGCTATGGGGGAAGAAGACGAAAGAGCACGAAGTAGCCCGAAGACCCTCGAGTGCCGATTCCTCGAGGGAGTCATCGAAGAGGGGCTGATCGTTAGCTGGGTTAAGATATTCGGCTCTATGGTCCAAGTGGGACTCGACAGGCATGATGCCGAAGGGCGATTTGCTAGGAGCGTCTTAAGACTGGCGGAGGAAGACGATGGGTTGCCGTCTGATGAAGCCTTTCGACGACTAATGGCCGACTTGGGAATAGACGAAGAGACGTCTAGGCCCGTGCGGGCGTTAATTCGGAAGATCCACTCGGAGGGGCCATTAGGGGGATTGTAATCCGTATACAGGGATAGGCCTTCAGTTTGTACCGCACCTTGATGTCGGCATAGTGTGTTCGCTTATTCGCAAAGCCGGTATCTGCCTTTGAAAGTATCAGGCATATGTTGCGTCTATGGTCTGAAAGGCATAGAGCTTTCCTCCAGTTTTTCAACAAGGGAGTCCCAAGCATGTCGGCTCCGGAAAGACTCCTGCAAGCACGCGCTTGGGTTGGCTACCAACCCTTTGCCACCTTCAACTCGTAGCCGCGTAACAGCAACTTATTGGTCCGACTTGCTCAACCTTTTATGGGAATTTGGAAGTTAGAACGCCGTGACGCGTTTCTCGCCTCGGGGGTCTCCCGATTGTATGGTTGGACGGGTGCGGCTGCAGTTAGGTGTGTGATCTTGCACCCTAGCGTAGGATGTTCAGAGTGATTCGACGGATATCTCACATTAGGACATCCGCAAAGTAAAAGCGACGTTGATAGTGTTGGTTTTCGTGACTCTGGAACCTCGACTTCCTGCCGCGCCACACCGTTGGGCACTTGAAATTGTGATGACCACCGTGCATCGCACAAAAAAGGAAGCTGTCCAACCAATCGATTATCCAGGATGCTCTGCTACATACCTGGATATTCAGAATTGGCTACAGGCTTGAGGCTGTCACGCCTGAAGTTCAGCGCTTCCATGCGCTCGATAATCATCTCTGGCGGCTCGCCAGGTAATCGTCCATACATAGAGGCGAGGTCCGTAGCCGTTAACGTGAAGTCTCTTTCTTTGTTGGCAAGCAGCGCACTGTTCGTCGTCATCAAATTGACTCCGACCACAGGTCGTGCACTGATGGCTCCAACTGTAAGGAGTGCCAAACCAGCTCATCTTCTCGACCTGACACGCTTCCGCACTAAGGGATTGCCCGTTAGCGAGCGGAAATCGCCAGTGGACTGCCCATTCGACGATCCGTTCCATGTCGAGCCTCTTGTCCTCCGAGGTTTCGAAGTCAATTATCAATTTTTTCAGGTTCGGCATCTTCCCGAATGCCAATCCCCACTACGACGTCTAAAATCAGCATCTGTCTGCCTACATGCCATGTCAAGTAGACGGGAGCCGTAGGACAAGTTTCAAAAGCTATTAGGTCCGGAATGCTTATACGAGGAAACTCGCGTCCAAGTACCAAGGGAACAACTGGGAAAGAGTGAGTTCAGAAAGTGCTTACTGCTTCTGGTTTGAACGGGGGATTGCCACCTTCCACAAGCATATCTGCTTTCATTTCAGCCATGCTAACTCTGCCCTTGAACGGGTTGATTATAGGTGGTTGGTTTGACTCCCAGTGCCACCAGTCGCCCCGGCGCAACGTGATGCGCAACGTCTCTATAGGCGGCCACCATGGTTTATCATTGACGATAGCCCAAAACCTACTGCGGTCTTCTAACCAGAAGAGTTGTGTGAACAGCCGAACAGAACGCACAAGGTCAGATTGGTTAAGACCGGGGACTGATGAAGGGTTCCCCAGCTTGCGGGCGAAGTACTGGCGGACACGAGCATCGTGAGACCACGTTAGCCCGGCATCAGGACCACGGTAGAGATAGAGAACATGTTCCTTCTGTAACAACGGTAAGGCATGTGCTTCGAGGTACACTCTCCTGCAAGTTTGCAGTAGGGCAATGTTGATGAGCATCGGCCTCGTGTTGTCAGGACGGAGCCAGTCGCCAACTGAGGTTGGTTGACGGAATGCCGATGGAGTGGGGTCTTCTGGGAGCTCTGGGAGCGGTACAGCGTCATGGTTATAACGGACAACAGGGTCATGCGACAGCTTTTCTGCATCAGGGGATGGATACTCGGCTAGCGAAAACTGAAATATTAGAGTTCTGATTTCGGAAGGAATCCGGCCATTGAAGAGCGGAGAAGACAGTTGAGGGTCAATGGGCTGAGTTTCAAGGTACTGGCATAGGTTGAAGGATGACTTGGGAGTGGCTTCGTCCCGTGGGACCGGCGATGACAAGTGTGGTTGTGGTTCATGCGACGGGAGTCGAGAGGGACCCTCCTCTTGCCGGCGGAACCACCGGGAGGTAATTGGGAGGCAAGAGAAAGGTTTCCGCAGGTGGTCCATGATACAATGAATCGGCCAACTTAGAAGGGCACCAGGACTATAGCGCATCTAGAGGTTGAAGTCTCGTGTATGAGTTGAATTACAGACAAGTGCCGTTTCAAAGCCTGATGATGAGGCTTAGGGACTTTAGCGGCGGATAAATAAATATGCTGGTGGCCAAGATGATTCAAGACATAAACCTAATGGCTTGATCCCGAATCATATGTAGGATGCATAAGCTGCTTCGTATAATGTAATAAGACTCAAAACCCTAGTAGTTATCACGTATACCTCTGTCCGTGCTATCACGTATCAATTAACGACGGTTAACATGTAGTGTCCCAACAGGCCACCTGGGCGGGGGAAGGGATCGATTTGGAGCACAAGAAAAGGCACATATGAGCGAAGGAGTGCTCGGAATGTCAATGTGGCCGGCCCCTTTAATGGAACATTCATATTGAAGACCTCTGCCACCTAGCCCTGAGCCACATGAGGTGGGGGGATAGTGCCTCACTAGCCACAGCTGATCAGAGCTACCGGTACTTCTATGGACCCTACCTAGCAGCTGCCTAGGTAGGTAGTTGGATACTTCGTACCTGCTTCGAACTTTACGTATTGGCGTAGTCGCGACTTGACTTCCAAAATTTCCAACGAAGACTTCAACACGTCTCCCCGTCGGCGCTGTTGCTTAACCACGCCGCTTTTATCCTCTTGCCACTAATATCTGATACAGCCAAGATGCCCGTCGTTAAGGGGGGAGTGTGGACTAATATTGAGGCAAGTAAAGCAATCGATTCTGCTACCTTGTGCCTCTCTCGACTCTCCCGAAGTTCTTCGAAGCGGATGTCTTATTTACTAACCCGAATCGTCTCCAGGATGAGATCCTCAAAGCTTCCGTCTCGAAATATGGGCTAAATCAATGGGCGCGCGTCTCATCACTTCTATCGCGAAAGACGGCCAAGCAGTGCAAGGCGCGATGGAACGAATGGCTGGACCCGAGCATCAAGAAGATAGAATGGAGCCGTGAGGAGGATGAGCGACTACTCCATCTCGCGAAGCTTATGCCCACGCAATGGCGTACTATAGCCCCTATCGTCGGTCGCACCGCAAACCAATGCATTGAGCGTTATCAGAAGCTCCTTGATGAGGCCGAGCAGCGTGAAGCTGCGGGACTTGGCCTCGCCGGTCCGGAGGGCGGCGAGACTCAGGCGCCAAGTGCCGATGACGTGCGGCGCTTGCGACCCGGTGAGGTCGATCCGGATCCCGAGACGAAGCCAGCGAAGCCCGATACGATTGATATGGATGAAGACGAGAAGGAGATGTTGAGCGAGGCGCGTGCTCGTCTAGCAAATACTCAGGGTAAGAAAGCAAAGCGGAAAGCTCGCGAGAGACAACAGGAGGAATCGAGGTATGGTCCCTTGCGCCTTTACTTTTAGTGATCGTCGCAATATTAACGCTAAATCTACTTCAAGGCGACTGGCTGCCCTTCAAAAGAGGAGAGAACTAAAGACCGCCGGTATCAACATCAAGGTTGTCACCCGCAAGCCGGGTCAGATGGACTACAACGCCGATATCCCATTCGAGAAAGCGCCCGCACCAGGCTTTTTCGATACCACGGAAGAGCAAGTCCTAAACGAGCGACAACGAGCAGCCTTTGACCCACGCAAGCAACAAACGGGAAGTAAGCGAAAAGGCGACGAAGATGACGACGCGGACAGAAAGAGAAGGAAGAATGAGAAGGATGGTTCTGCCTCCTTGCAGGCTGCGTTGAAAGCAGGACAAATGCAGAAGATACGAGAAGCAGAACAGAGCAGCAAGAGACGAGCTCTCGTCCTCCCAAGCCCTCAGGTTAGCGATAGCGAACTTGAGGACATCGTCAAGATGGGAATGATGGGAGAGCGAGCAAACCAACTCGCCCAGGCGAGCGAGAACGACGCCACAAGGGGCCTGGTCAATACATACTCGACGCTGAATACCCAAACGCCCATCCGGACACCTATGGCGCCCCCGGAAGAAGATCGCGTTGCAAACGAGATCAGGAACATACGTGCCCTCACCGATGCTCAGTCGGCGTTGCTTGGAGGCGAGAATGCGGATCTTCACGAAGGCTCTGGGTCGACCGGTTTTGACGGGGCTACACCTCGGAAGCATGTTGTGGCCACGCCTAATCCACTAGCCACCCCCTTGCGAGCTGGCGTAAACGGCGTCGGCGTCACACCCCTGAGACCGGGCCAGACGCCTCTGCGCACACCCAGAGACAATCTTGCGCTCAACGCGGGAGGCAATGAAATGTCATTGGTTGGGGGGACGCTCAAGGACATGCGACTCCGGGAGCTCTCCATGAGACATAAACTCAAGCAAGGTCTGGCGTCTCTACCGAAACCTAAGGAGACCGAATGGGAGCTTGAAATCCCAGAAGACCGACAAGAGGTTAAGGCTACCGAAGAGGTAGAGGAGGACGCGGAAGTGCGGGACGAAAGAGAACGAGCCATCCGCGAGGCTCAAGAGCAACTGGAGCGGAAAAGACGGACTCAGGTCATGCAAAAGGGGCTGCCCCGACCGGAATTTGTGGACGTCGAAGCTCTCGTACAAGATGCATCTACTGTGTCCGATCCACTGGAAGGGTTGATCGCAAAGGAAGCCGCCCTTCTTATTGCCAACGATGCAGTTCGATACCCGCTACCCGGCTCGAAGGTCAGGGGTAGGCCTATTCAATTGCAGCGGATCGATGACTCTTCGCTGGCTGAAGCTCGCTTGAAGATCCTGATGGAGGTTAAAAGCGAGCCCAAGCCCGAGGAGGTTCAGGCGGTATGGGAGCGAGAGTACAATAACGCACTCCTGCTGGGCCTCGGCTGCTACGAAGAAGATGATGATGAACAAACGGCGGCAATGAAAGCGGCCCTTGAAGTAAGTTCATGCGTGATGGACACCCCCATACCGACCCCTTGCGCTAACAACGCTTCAGTCGGTGCAGGAATCTATGATGTCCACTGCAGAGCGATGCGAGAAACTAGAGAAGAAGCTCAAACTCCACCTAGGCGGATACCAGCAGCGGGCTAAGACGTTGCGATCGAAGATGGGCGAAGCCGCCGAGGCACTGGAAAAAGCGATGTCTGCGCTCAACGCATTTAAGACCCTGCAGATTTCCGAGGAGATCGCTATAAGGAGCCGGAGGGAGGCGCTCATGGAGGAAGTCAATTACATCAGCCGGAGAGAGCGTGAGGCCCAAGAGATGTACAGACAAGCCAAGGAAGAGCTGGATAGTCTGGCCGACGGCGTTAACGGCTATCACTGAAGCGGTGCAGGGGAATTGCGTCTACGTATATTAACCATCTCAGGGAGCGTTGATTAGGGGTAGAGCATAATGATGAAGCATCCTTGTTAGCCACGACCAAACAGCATTCCAGTAACACTGGAAGTGGGTAGTCGGGTGATACAGCAGTCCAGTAATACCGTATTAACCCTCGAAATTGACAGAAAGCTAACAAAAGCTTCTAGCCATTCAAAGCCTAGCTTTGCAGTAAAATGCACCCATCCACGGCTTTTAGCCGCTTATAGCCTAGCTGCCGTTTATGGCGAATATCAGATTTTAACTTTTTGCTACGGGCTATTGCACGTTATGAGAAAAGACTATACGCTTTTGAAGAAGCTCATTTAGTATATGATACTTAACGTAACTTAAGATATAGACCTCTTCCTGTTACCATATATGTAATTATGTGTAATTATGGGACCCCTTAGCCCTAAATTAACGAATTTTACGTTTCGCCCCTATCTCGGGTTACGCCCGAAGCTATTTAAAAAGCGTCTTATTAAACGTACAACTCCTATCAAACGTATTAAACGCTTTTATTTACAAGGTAAACAAGAGCAGAAAATAACGTTTTTGAAACTTATAAATTACCTTCGAAACTTTTAATTTATATAACCGCTTCCATTACGCTATCGAAAATTATCAGATATAAGGGACATCAGTTATTGTTGTATTTAGTAACTAGTTACAGCTGCTCTAGAACGCGCACTGCCCTTTAAAGTGATCTAGTCCCTGAACATATATGTTCCGATTAAAGGGATTCTTTAGTATATGGGGTACGTTAGCACCCCTGCTAGCCGACAAAGATTATTTCCGTTAACGCGTTAACTAAAGGCAATTTACAATCCCTAAATTAACCAAAACCTGCAAAGCTAATAGCTTGAAAACAGTTAAGAAAAAAAATTATTTAGTTAAGGTCCTTAAAGCGTAGGAAGAGAGTGTTATTCAGGAAGAACTACCTGCAATTATTTCAACAGGTTCAACAGGTTCAACAGGTTCAACAGGTTCAACAGGTTCAACATCATGATATCGCTTATAACACCTTGCAAATCAACAGGAAAAAAGGACCCTGCCATTAGGTGGCAAAGAATCCACACCCAATTTGTGTGGGTGGCGTTGGAAAAAGCATGTTGCCACCCTTGGCGCCAGGCCGTTAGCTTTCTGTCAATTTCTCAGTTAATACGGTACCCCGCGAAACCCAAAGCTCGTGTTCGGAACCTTCCGGGAATCCTACAATCCAAACCCCTCGTTTCTTCCTCTACTTCCTGTCGCCCAACCGGGGCAACCTAATAGGCGCGATCAAGGTCGCGCTCACGACGGCGACGACGACGCAGCACAGGAAGGTGACGCGCACGGCGGCCTGGTAGCTCAGCACTACAACATTCGGAGTCAGTAAATGCGCTATCTGGTCAATTTGGTGAATAACAGGGAGTCAGTCGTAAGATATGTTTCGGGAGCTATCGACTCCTGAAAGACCAGGTCTGGGAATTTGTGCCCTCGAACTAGAGAAGATGGGGGAACAAATAACTCCAGAAATTGCTTACCGACCTGCTCGCGAACGCTCTCGTCGGCGAGCCGTGCCACGGCCTCGACGCTCTCGCGAACGCGCGCGATTAGAGCGTGCTTCCACGCCTCGTCACGGCCGTCCACGCCGTCGGCGATCACGTTAAGGCTCAGATAGCGAAACAGCGCATTCTGCAGCACGAGACTGCTAGCGGCCACGCCCAGCACGTTGCCCAGAGCGCGCCAGAGCATCAGCGTGCTCGTCACCACCGCCTGCTCGCGCTGCGTCGACGACGCGAGGAGCGCTACAAAGGTGCCGGGAAATTGGAAACCTTGTCCCATGGAACTTGCGGGGCTGAATTAGCGACCTCAGGACAAATGAGGGTTTTAGGCTGTGGAAAGCTGCGGGGCCCGCTATTCATAGACTTACAATGGTAGCAGGAATAGTATGTACAGAGGGGTCGGCCACCCGCGCTGCATTGATGAGAGCGCCGCCGTGCCAAGGACGATGAGCGACGTGCCTAGTGTTAGGGGCCACTTGAGGCGTCGCGTCCATGTGATGAGGAACCCCGTCAGCGCGCCGCACGTCGAGGCCATCACCGTCGGGACCACGAGGTAGAGCCCCGATTCCGTGGCGGAGGTCAGGAGGACCGCTTGGAAGAATATGGGGCTGTTGGTTGCAATTTGAGGGCGTGTGAGATTTGATCAACTGGGTTTCCGAGAACGAGGGGGGAGGCGGGTGGGGCGCCAGGGATTTGGAAGGGGAAGCTAGGAGGGAAGGAAGGGGGAATGACTGCTGACTTACGCGTTGAACAGGATCGCATTCATGAGGAACGCGGCGAGGAAGTTGGCGAAGATGATGTTGGCGCGCGGCGAGCTGTGCAGCAGCTCCAGTGGCAGCATCGGCCGCTTGGCCCGGCTTTCGACCCAGAGGCAGACGGGGAAGCAGACCCCGGCTGCGACCAGCGATGCTATGATGAAGGGGTGCGACCCTAAAAACCGTAAATTTTCACTTCCTCGGATCCCAGGTGCACGTAGCGGCATTGCTACTTACATGGCAACACATTGCCGCCCATATTCTGCAGAGCTTTGTTAGATGAGGAAGCAACGGTACTGGTCGGCTGGATAGGTAGACATCCATGTACGTACCAGGCCCGAAATCAAGAACGTGATGGAAGTGGTCAGCAATAACGACCCAGCGAAGTCGAACGCTTTCACGGCCTCCGTGAGCGTCTCTCTCTTCTCGTACAGACCGAGGTCCGCGGGGATGACCCACGCGGTGACAAAGAACGCGAGGATGAGCGGTGGCACCTGGATCCCGAACTCCCACCTCCAGCCGAGCCTGTCGGCCATCAATCCCCCCAGGGCCGCCCCTGAAGCCGTCGCGATGCCGTAGGCGATGTTCATGTAGCTCTGGTACGTGCCTCGACGTCTGTACAGTTGAGCGAGTCAGCCAGGCTACAATCCTGACGGTGTCGGATGCGCAGACAAGGTGGGCTCTATCTGTTGTCTATCCAACTCACTCGATAGGCACCAGGTCGCTAATGATGATATTACCCAGCGCGATCGTCCCCCCCGCGCCCAACCCGCAAAGGGCGCGCGCCATAATGAAACTAGTCATGCTGCGCGCGAGCGCGCACCACAAGGTCGCGACGGCGAAGATCGTCACGGTGACGAGGTAGGGGGTCTTGCGGCCCACGGAGTCCGAGAGCCGCCCCACCATGGGCTGGAACGCCGTGTTGGTCAGCAGGAAGGCCGTCGACAGCCACGACGCGCGGTTGGAGCTCCGGAAGTACGACGTTATCACCGGGTGGCTCGACGCCATGATGGTCGCGTCGAAGCACCCCATGAAGTACGTCGCCATGATGCCCACGAAGACGGTCCAGAATCGTCGGTTGTCCGTGTCGATCAGGAACTCGCGCTGCGTATTTTGGGATTTGGCGGTAGCGACGGTGCCCGCTTCGGCGTCGTGGCGGGAGATATTGACAGGAGCCGAGCGGTTCTTGGTGGCTCTGAAGTCCTGAGGCTTCCCGAGGAGCGGTGTGCGCTCGTCGCCATAATGCCGGCTGAGGCGTCCGGGGGATTGCCCCCGAGAGGTGACGTCCATCCCAGATCCCGGCATGGTTATTTACGCTAGGGAGTCCTTTTGTATTGTTAGCTGCTATCTAATGTCGGCAAAGGCTGAAAGATTGACGGGCTCGGACTTTAATTAAATAAGCGGTGTATAAATAAGGCGTCGTGCGGGAAGAGCCATTCCCACCGAAACCTCCTATATCTGGTGTCATCCGTGTCATGCTCCTTTCTAGTACGATCACATTCTCACTTATATCTCATTGCACACAATCGTATATTTGAAAGGATTCGTCCGGTCCATCTCGGTCCTATTATGAAATGCTTCTACACTTCTGCGCATGACGTCTGGTAGCTGCCACGAGTCAACCCGGCCAGCCGAATCAAATGGCGATCAGTACGGGCGTGGCTTCTGAAATGTCTTCAGCTTCCGTTGCCGCCGAGCTATTGTTTCTAACGGTCAATAGCTGAATCAATAGATCAGCCCCTAGCCATGTTACTTACAAATCAGATCCGATATCACCGTTTCACGGCTATCCGCCTGACGGCCGCAAGGAGTCATCGTCACAACGTGTTTTTGCAGCTATGCCGAGACTCATTTTTATTTGTTAAATCTGACCCAATCAGCTTCCTCCAGAACGAATACCTCCAACGCGGGGCTAGAAGTGACTTAAAATTGTTAGTGCTGACGCCTTGTGGCCGTCAAGCGGATACCCGGATTTTCTCTATAAATTGAGGAAAAGCTAATAAAGAGCTAGGGCCATAAAAGGCTAAGTGTTGTCAATCTCCCCGGATTCCTGGGCTCGCTTAAAAAGCGTTTAACTAAAGGTAGCTTCCGACGTGTCGTCATTAACTAAAAATAAGTCCATGCTAAGAGAAGAACCGGCACTCTTGCATTAGTTTTATATTAGCTTTTCCTCAATTTATAGAGTTAATACGGGTAGCTGTAGTTACTAGCACATTTTCCTCGAAATTCGCTCAAAGCTAATGCAAGTCAAGAGTGGCTAATGCAGCGAATCATAGATGACGCCGAAGAAATATGCTATTTGTGGAGTAAGTGGGTCAGAAGCTAAAATAATCGCAAAAGATAAGGAAAAGGAAAACTACCGTATTCAGTCCGGGAACCAGGAACGCGGGCGCCTTGGCCTGCATTAACCTGGGACCCCACCTAAAGAATTGCCCTAGCAATGAATACGGATTTTCACCAAAACGCGCGATATATAAACTGAATGTCGGCAGTTAGTGCTTTGAGGTGCTCACGGTTGGTGGGCTAGGCTGCAGGATGCAGCCTGGGACGCCCCTTTGTCATGAGGGAGCTCTTTGAGCATGGATTTGTGTATGTAATGGGAGTTTGGCCCAGACATTTTCAGTCTAGTTCAACATCAACACACAGTTTGCGCCAGTGCCCTGCATTTGATCACTGTGACTGCTGACATGGTTCGCCCTCTTGCAGGTTTTGGTGATGGCCTTCGCTAGACGGAGCTGGTCCGATTGACCTAGCTTCATTCCGTCCTCGTAGCCAATCTCTTCCATCGCAGGACTTAGGGCGTTGCTCCAGAGCTCCCAGTTAGCCCAGCCTGCCAAGTGGTTCTCCTTGTCCAGGGTGAAATCAAAGCGCTTCCAACGCAGCTTCGAATCATCTCCGTCACTGGACTTCTTGGAGTCCTTCCTTCTGTTCTTCAGGCCAAGGCCTGACTCGCTGGAGCTGTCTGAGCTGCTGCAGCTACTGCTGGGGGAGCTATTGGGTAAGCTGTGACGGTCTTTCTTCTTCTTTGGGGGACCCCCAGACGAGTCTGAAGAAGAGGAACTGTCTGAGTCATCAGGGTCACCGCGGGCCACTCCTTTTCCCTTGGGTGGCTTGCTCTTCTCTCTCTTCGGGGGGTCGGGCTTCTCTGTGGACCATCTCCTCGGCTACGTTTCGCTTTCTCTCAGTGGGTTGATCTCCTCCACATCGCTCTCCAGGGCGATGGGTACTTCCTTGGAGTCACCTGCCTTGACCTCAGGTGGGGCGCTCTGTGACGCCTTCGGTTGCACACTCGTGTTGCGCGAGCTTTTATGGCTCTGGGATTGGAGCGTATCCAACAGCTGCATCATCGCATTTTCGAGTCGCTCCATTGTATCACCAATCCTTTGGTTCTGAAGCTTCAGCTCTTCGTTCTGTTGCTTCAGCTCTTTAACCTCCTTTTCGACCTGCTGATACCTGTCCTCTCGTGCCCTAACGTCGCGTCTGATGCCGCTTATGTTGGTACCCAATAACGTATACAGCTTGTTCAGGTCGTCAGTGGTCTGCTGTCTCTGGATGGGGGTTCTAAATCGGTCGTTCCTCAGCTGTTAAGGTAGCTGAGGCAGTGGGGTGCCTTCTAAAGACGCCCCGAAGGCAGGTCTCTTCCCTGCCGCCACACTTGATGTGGGTCCCTCCTCTTCCTCACTGTAGAATTCTTCGTCCTGGTGAACGTCCCCATCGTGGGAAGGTCCTGGCTGGGGGAGAGGGGAAAGGGTCAGTTTCGGATGGGCCGCTTTGCTCAGCAGTGAGCTGCCCGGGGATCAGTTGCTTGCTCGCCATCATCAACTGCTAAACTCTCTTTCGTTAGTCTCGCGCTCTCTCCGTTGACTTAGCTCTGCAAATAACCACTTCAGTGTGACGTGCTAGGTTGCCAATCAACCAGAAGATGCTACCATGTCAGCAGTTTGCGCAGTGCCCTGCATTTGATCACTGTGACTGCTGACACTGAATAATAAATTAACTAAAATAGTTGCAATAAAACGACGTATAGAGTATAATCTCTCGTTTTATATTAACTCGATATATTAATTTAATAAGTTACATATTATCACTTTACCTAGTGTTAAAAATTATAAAAATAAGAATTAATATTTAAAGAAAGAGAAAAAATATTTAGTTTTTTAATACTAAAAGAAAAATATTAAGATTGCTTTAAACTTTTCCACTTAAAATTTAGTCCAATGCCGGGTTAAAGCTATAATATTAATCGTAGTATATATAATAAAATTAAATTAATAATAATATATAGTATAATAAAGGTTTTTTTTAATAAATTTATTTACTTATTTCTTTAACTTAATTTAATCAAGTAAGAAATATATTCGTAAATAATACTTTAAAAAGTTTCTTAAATTTTACCTACTTTTTATAATATATTCATAATTAATAAAATTATAAACATCGACTCTTTAAAAATATATTATTTACTGTTAGTATTAATTGTATACATATAACCTTTAAATATAGTAACTTTGACGCAGTTTTTAATTGTAAAATTATAAATAATTTATATAACTTTTTTTAATTTCTCTTTTTTTAAGAATTTTTTACTTGCATTTTTTATATTTTGGTTGAATTTATACTTCTGATTACTTTAAAATTATTATATATCATTAATTTTAAATCCTTCTCGACCTTAACTTATATTTCGTGCTTATTATTCCATTTATGCAGCCTATGGTTAAGTGTTATTTAATTTTATTTTCAAAATTATTTATTGCTAGAGCACTTTCATTAGGTGCGGTCTCAGATTAGCTCTGGACGAATTTCGAGGGAAAATACGGTATTTAAGAGGCTTCTCTACCTCCCTTCTTGCAATTTGGACCTGATAGAGGTTAACCTGATAAGTTATCCTTTTTCGATTGCATATGCTATAGTGTGTGATGTCAGGGTCTTGTAGCGAGCGTTCTTCTGAATGAGCTGCCTTATGCGGGCTATATTTTACTTTTCCATAAATACTCTGACAACTGCCGCTAGCTATTGTGGCTCGGTAAGATGACCTTCCCCCCTATCCGGCAGCTATGCAAAATACTAAAGGTTTAGGTACACTTTGGTTAAATCTAACATTTTTCAAGCATTGCGATTTCTGTCACAATTACTTGCAACTTGGTATACTGTTGAATTGCTACGGCGAAAAGCTATAGCGGCAATGCGCCAGCATTAACCCATCTTTTCTAATAGCAGCTTTCTAGCCGAAAAGCGGCCCCTAATGGCAGACGGTAACGAACGATGGCTGCGTTGCGTTCTTCGTAGCGGTTATGAGTAATATATGACGTTATAATACAAATATTAATTGAAACTGTTGCAACTTGAAGGGCAAACCAAATTAAAGGTTCGTATTAAAGTTTGAATAGGTAGTTCTTGTATGCGGTGCTAGGAAACTTGACTTGTACGGCCGCACTAAAAGATATTGATAAGTGCGCACTTATTGCGCTTCTTAGCTGACAGAAACCGAAAGTTGTCAAGTGCTTAGAAAAAGTTAAGCCTGAATTCGATCCGCCAAGATTCCTTTGCTGAACCTTCAAGAGTTGATTTGTGGCTGGAACGTTGACATTTAAATCATTAAGCCACAGGTACCTACGCACCGGTATCAGCCTTGTAGAGCTGGGGTGGGTTTGAAGGACTGGGGACAAATATACTTTCCTATTCAGCTATTACCAAGATGATTGATATGTTTCTGGTGGAGTCGAGTCGGACTTGAAGTGGTTATATGTACTCCGTAAAGGGGTATGACATGCAACTTGCATGTGGAGCCCAGAAGAACCCCGACAAGTCGTAATTTCGTACTAATGTATCCCAAACCTCCAGCCAAACCTTCAAACAAAATGCCAGCTTGCACTTCAGAGTAAAAAAAGTTGCCTAGATACTCTTCTTAAAGGCTACTTGGTAAATACCGTCGCAAGCTCTTCGGCATCAAGGGACGGCTGGAAGAATAGGCTTGAATCGGTGTCTTCCTCTCTTCGCGCTCTTCTTTCCGGAGATCCTAAAGGCTTCCTTTTCCCTTTCTTCCAAGCCCATTTATTTCGTCTCTTTTCCGCCGTGACGCTGATGAATTGATCACCGTCACCTAGCCCTACCTACCTTTACCATACTCGATATATACCTAATTTGAAAGAGTTCGGTTATTCCTTTACTTTTTACTAATCAACCGACCTACTCTACTTGCCATGTTACTATAGATGCAGCGAAGCCCTCAATTCATTCATGGCATGTCCTTCCAATAATAACACCATCGCCGTCGCCGTTTCTCCCGTGTCTGCCATCTCTGCCTACTGTCGCCCGCCATGAGCTCCATCGTCTTCGTCGTATCCCCACTCGAGGCCATCGCCGCCTCCAAAGAGGCCCAGAGAAACAAGAAACTCGCCGAACTTGCCGAAACCGCACTCAAGGCTGTCAAGGAAGGAGGCTCACAGTTGCCCGAACCCGATGTCGTCTTTGCGCCTCTACAGCTGGCTACGAAGTCGGGCAATAGTCAGTTGATCAATGCCGCTCTCGACTGCATACAGAAGCTCATCTCTTCCTCGTATTTCTCCGTTAACAGCACCACCGGCGCAACCCAGGAAGATGGGACCGAGCAGGCGCCTATGATAGATCGTGCCATTGACACGATATGCGATTGTTTCCAGGGCGAGACCACCCCCGTCGACGTGCAGCGCCACATCGTCCAGGCCTTGTTAGCCGCTGTGCTGAACGATAAGATCGTTGTCCACGGCGCCGGATTGCTTAAGGCGGTTCGCCAAGTTTACAATGTCTTCTTGCTATCTAGGAGCACCGAGAACCAGCAGGCCGCCCAGGGAACCCTGACGCAGATGGTCGGCATGGTGTTCGAGCGCGTTAAGATGAGGTTACATATGAAGGAGGCCCGGATGAATCTTGGGAAGCTAAAGCACAGCTCTAGCAACGTCACTTTTGACCAGTCCGAAGCGGCCAACGAGAATGCTGAAAATGGTGATCGTTTGAATGGAGATGAGGCACCCCGTGACCCTACCGATGGGGAGAGCGCGACCGAGGCAGGCATGGCCGAGGAGTCCGCAACGGGGGCAGCGACGGAAGCTTCTGAGTCGGCGGCGCAAGGAAGTGGGGGCCCTAAGCTGACCCTAAAGGACCTCGAGAGTCGAAAGGATTTCGACGATTCGAATTTGGGCGATGGTCCTACCAGGGTCACGCAGCTGAAATCTTCCAAGGAGCCGGCGAGAAGCGTCTCCGACAATACCGTCTCCGAGAACGCTCAGAACGACGTCGCTTCCGAAGAGACTGCCGAGTCTGCGGAGGCCGAAGACGAAGTCTACATACGCGATGCTTACCTTGTCTTCCGTTCCTTCTGCAACTTGTCGACCAAGGTCCTCCCTCCCGATCAGTTGTACGACGCGCGCGGCCAGCCCATGCGATCCAAGCTGATATCTCTCCACCTAATTCGCACCCTCCTGAACAACCATATCCACGTTTTTACTTCGCCCCTATGCACCATTACGAACACGAAAAGCAACGAACCGACGAGCTTTCTCCAGGCTATTAAATTTTATCTTTGCCTTAGTATCACGCGAAATGGAGCGAGCTCGGTCGATAAGGTCTTTGAGGTGTGCTGTGAGATATTTTGGCTGATGCTGAAATTTATGCGAGCTCCTTTCAAGGCAAGTGGCATCCCACTCATCCCCCAGGACCCGTGGCGTGACTTGCTTCATCTAACCGGGCTCAACAGAAAGAGATTGAAGTATTCCTCAACGAGATCTACCTAGCCCTTCTCGCCCGGCGGACCGCGCCTCTGTCTCAAAAGCTCTATTTCATCAACATCCTAGCCCGCTTCTGCTGTGATCCCAGGGGCCTGGTTGAGACGTACTTGAATTATGACTGTGACGGTCAAGTGGACAACCTTTTCCAAACGATTATCGAAGATCTTTCTAGGTTTGCTAGCGCCTCGGTGGCCGTTACGGCTGCTCAGGAACAGGCATACGAGGAGAAGAATTCCAATGCGAACCCGGCATCGGAATGGCAACTTAAGGGCATGTTACCTCCACCCCTCAACGTCAGAGATATTGTACCTCCGAGCGACCCCGAGCCGGAGATACCGAAGGAATACGTTCTCAAGAGGGCAGCCCTAGATTCCCTTGTCGAGGCGTTGCGGTCCCTCGTCAACTGGTCTGTGGCGGGGCGTGCTGATGGCAATGGTGGGTCGCCGGATGGCGCAGCTCGGGCATCGGAGGACATTCGGGAGTCGATCGATCCTTCGGTTGGTGATAACTCCTCTCGCTTGGAAACGCCTTTGCCACCCTCCACACCCGTTATCGAGGACGATCCGGCGCAGTTGGAGAAGGAGAAGGCCCGGAAAACGGCCCTGACGAAAGCAATCCAGCAATTCAACTTCAAGCCTAAGAAGGGAATCAAGATGCTCATTCAGGAGGGGTTCATCCCGAGTGATAGTCCTGAGGACATTGCGAAATTTCTGATCCGGGAAGACCGGCTTGACAAGGCGCAGCTCGGCGAGTATCTCGGCGAGGGCGACCAGAAGAACATCGAGATTATGCACGCGTTTGTCGACACGATGGATTTTAGCAAGCGGCGTTTCGTCGACTCCCTGCGGCAGTTCCTCCAGTCTTTCCGCCTCCCTGGCGAGGCGCAGAAGATCGATCGTTTCATGCTGAAGTTCGCCAACCGTTATGTTATGGGCAACCCTAATGCCTTCGCCAATGCCGACACGGCCTACGTGTTAGCATATTCCGTTATCTTACTAAATACGGATTTGCATAGCAGTAGGGTAGCTAAGCGTATGACTAAGGAGGACTTCATCAAGAACAATAGGGGTATCAACGACAATGCCGATTTACCGGATGAGTACCTCATCGGCATTTACGAAGAGATCGCCAGCAACGAAATTGTTCTGAAAAGCGAGCGAGAAGCAGCTGCGGCTGCAGGCACTCTCCCTGCACAGGCGTCGTCTGGCTTTGCCGCCGGCCTCGGCCAAGCCCTGTCGAATGTCGGTAGAGATCTGCAACGAGAAGCGTATGTACAGCAGTCGGAGGAGATATCTCTGCGGTCTGAACAGCTCTTCAAGACCCTATTCAAGAATCAGCGGAGAAATGCAGCCAAGGCCGGCATCCGCTTCATCCCGGCCACTTCTTTCAGACACGTGGGCCCGATGTTCGATGTGACGTGGATGTCTTTCTTCTCGGCTCTGTCAAGCCAGATGCAGAAGGCGCACAATTTGGAGGCGAGCAAGCTATGTCTCGAAGGCATGAAGCAAGCCACAAGGATCGCTTGTATGTTTGATCTTGCGACGCCTCGTGAAGCGTTCATGTCGGCTTTAAAGAACGCCACCAACCTGAACAACCCACAAGAGATCCTTGCTAAGAATGTCGAGGCCCTAAGGGTCGTTCTCGAGCTCGGCCAGACCGAAGGGAACTACTTGAAGGAATCCTGGAAAGATATTCTAATGTGCATAAGTCAGCTGGATCGGCTGCAGCTCATCACCGGGGGCGTCGACGAGGGCGCTATTCCCGACGTCTCAAAAGCCCGCTTCATGTCCTCTGAGAAGAATAGTACAGCCGAACCGCGGAAGTCGACTGCATCCACGCGGCGGCGCAACACAGGACCTAGGGGATTTTCGATGGAGATCGCACTAGAGAGCAGATCAGATGATCTCATCAAAAGCGTTGACCGCATCTTCAGTAGCACGGCGAAACTCAATGGCGAGGCCATCGTCCATTTTGCGCAGGCGCTTACCGAAGTCAGCTGGGATGAGATCAAGGTGTCAGGTTCCAACGACTCTCCTCGGACATACAGCCTGCAGAAGATTGTTGAGATTAGCTACTACAACATGACCCGCGTGCGTTTCGAGTGGACTAACATCTGGGCCGTGCTGGGTGAACACTTCAACAAAGTTGGTTGCCACGTTAACACAGCCATCGTGTACTTCGCGCTCGATTCGCTACGACAATTATCGATGCGCTTTATGGAAATCGAAGAGCTACCGGGTTTCAAATTCCAAAAGGATTTCCTCAAACCCTTCGAGCATGTTATGGCCAACTCGACTAATCTTACTGTCAAGGATATGGCCTTGAGGTGTCTGATTCAGATGATCCAAGCTCGCGGCGAGAATATCCGATCTGGTTGGAGGACGATGTTCGGTGTCTTCACCGTTGCGGCCCGGGACCCGAACGAAGCTATCGTAAACTTGGCATACGATAATGTCACCTTAGTTTACAGAACACGCTTCGGCGTCGTCATCTCGCAGGGAGCATTCACTGATCTCATTGTCTGCCTTACCGAGTTTTCAAAGAATATCAAGTTCCAAAAGAAAAGCTTGCAGGCAATGGAGACACTGAAGTCGATAGTTCCTCGCATGCTCAAGACGCCCGAATGCCCGTTGGCTCAGAAATACAACCCAGTCAACGCGCCTGATGGAAACACTCAAAGGTCAGCAGATGCGCTGTCAAGACAGCAGAGCGGGACGTCAGTCGAAGAAGGCTTCTGGTTCCCCATCCTCTTCGCCTTCCACGATGTCTTGATGACAGGGGAAGACCTGGAGGTCCGCTCTAACGCGCTGAACTACTTCTTCGAAGCTCTCCTACGATATGGTGGCGATTTCCCGTCAGACTTCTGGGATATTCTTTGGAGACAGCAACTGTATCCGATCTTCATGGTTCTGCGGTCGAGGCCGGAGATGTCTAATGCACTTAATCATGAGGAGCTCTCTGTTTGGCTTTCAACCACGATGATCCAAGCCCTGCGCAACATGATCATCCTCTTCACCCACTATTTCGACGCTCTTGAATACATGCTGGACCGTTTCCTGGAGCTGTTGGCCCTCTGCATATTGCAAGAGAACGACACCATCGCAAGAATCGGGAGCAACTGTCTCCAGCAACTTATCCTGCAGAACGTCACCAAGTTCAACGAGGCCCACTGGTCGAAAATCGTGGGTGCGTTCTGCGAGTTATTCGAGAGGACCACGGCGTACCAGCTCTTCTCGGCCGCGACCATCAACGCCCCCGTGGCGCTCTCTCCGCCGCCGAATGGTCTCGGATTCGATGTCCCGTTAACGCCCCCGAGCGAAGCGACCCCGGAGGAGAAATCGCTCGCAATCAACGGCCCGGATACGAATGGAGTACCGTCGGGCGCGGAGCCAGCGGCATCGTCGTCGCCTAATCCGGATGATGAGGCTCTTCGTACCCCCGCGACCTCGGCTCCTCTCGAAGACTACAAGCCCACGTCTTCCCTCCAGCAGCAGCCGGTGGTCGTGACGGCCGCGCGCCGTCGGTTCTTCAACCGCATAATCTCGCGGTGTGTACTACAGCTGCTCATGATCGAGACGGTGAACGAGCTGTTCTCCAACGACGCCGTATATGCCCAGATCCCGTCCACGGAATTATTGCGACTGATGGCCTTGCTTAAGAAATCCTTCCTCTTCGCCAGGCGGTTCAACAACGATAAGGACTTGAGGATGCGGCTGTGGCGGGAGGGTTTCATGAAGCAGCCGCCGAATCTGCTCAAGCAGGAGAGCGGTTCCGCGGCGACGTATATCCAGATCTTGTTCCGAATGTTTGCCGACGCGTCTCCGACGCGCGCCGAGAGCCGGCCAGAGGTGGAGAAGGCCCTCGTGCCCCTGTGCAAGGACGTCATCCGGGGCTACCTCGCGCTCGAGGAGGAATCGCAGCATCGCAACATCCTCGCCTGGCGCCCCGTGGTGGTCGACGTGCTCGAGGGCTACGCGACGTGGCCCGAGAGGGAGTTCAGCGACCACATCCACGGCTTCTATCCATTGGTCGTCGAGCTGCTCGGCAAGGAGATCAGCCCGGACCTGCGCGGCGCCCTGTTGGCCGTCCTCCGGCGGGTCGGCGAGGTCGGGCTCGGCATCGAGAGCATGGGCCAGGGGAACCGCAGGCCTAGCGTTGTCAGCATCGCCCCCACCGAGGCCACGACCACGATGGAGCTTAACCGCGGCGGCGTGGAGGAGGACGGGGAGGTCGGGATCAGCAGGATGGCGGCGCGGGCTTGAAGAAGGGTGCGCATCGCGTTATTGCTTATTTTCTCGAGGCGTCACGTAAACTACATGGTTCGCTTGGCTCCGCGGATGGGACCGGCCGGGTCTCTAGCTTGGGAATGCGCCGGTATCACTAGGCAGGCGAGAACTTAAGATGGAGGAAGGAGCATCAATTGGTGTTTTGGGTGTTTCGGGGCAATTCGTAAGCCAAAAAATGTTGATGATGTACGTACGGCTTACGGCAGTAGAGGGCAGTTGATACCTCCATTTTTTATTTGCCTCCACTTCGAAGGGGAAATCCGTCTATTCGTATGGCTTGGCTGGGCATGTTGAAGGCTTGCTTACCACGCCGGTAAGAGTTGTGTTCGTAACTTTCGACTGCTGTTTAGTCGGCTTGGTAGTCGTGTACATATTATGTGTAATTCATGGATGTCATGGATGACTTTTATCGTCCTCTACCTTAGCATTACCAGCCCTCTCTTGTCTCGCCTTGCCTGAAAGCTGGCCGACTGGAGCTCGGCTTACCTCAACGGATATATCACCGAGCACGTCCCATGTGTCGGACGTCAAGATTACGACGACGACGACGACGACGACGACGACGACGACGAGGAGGGTTCGCGAAACCCACTCACTACCATAAGCCCACAGCCAATCCATGACCCCGGGTACATAACCCTGTTTGCTGAAGACCGAGGCTCCTCCGCTCGAGAGCCGAGAGCCTCCCACGGGGAGAAACGGCGATGAGGTAGGCAGGCACACCACAAGATATGCCTTTTGGCCGGAGACTACGGCAGACAGTCCTTACCTATTCGACAGCACGACGGGAAGTGGTGGAGCGGGCTGATGGGATTCGATCCACCATCTCTTTGACGACTTGGGTTTTGTCAATGTCGCGAGCGCGCATGTTCGGTGGTCCCATCATTGTCTTTATGGTTCGTAGCGGGTTCGAGGACCGATTTCCGAGGATTACTCCATGTCAGCTTCGCGTACATAGTTGTCTAGTATTGCCTCGTGCTGTATATTGGTTGGCATAGGAGAGATCTTCTTGGTTTAGTCCTCGGTCTTTTCTTTAACTTGTACTAAACAGCACGGAGAACGACATTAGAAATACCCGGGTAGGCAGGTAGATACATAGTATTCATTACGTCTTGTATTCGGGTATCTAAAGCTCAAGGCACACTGTCGGAGTATGCTGTTTTCCCCAGCATAGGGACATTTGAGTTACCACAGCCGACTGAATTGGTAGTGGAGGCCTATGATACGGGAGTCGTATATTAATGGAACATCCCTCTCAGTCGTGCAAACACTCGCATCGGATATGTTTTAGCGGTACAGTCACGGACTGGGATCATGCCGACATCTGACAGTTAGCCCCATCTGTCAGCTCTACAGAGAAGATCCGACTTACATGGCCTAAGGCGTTCGTAGCTCTAATGAACCAGGGAATGACGCTAGGTGCTCGATAAAGGGCCTAGGCAAAGAGCACGAAATGAGGGTCCCAACAAAGCCTGCGAGAGATCATAAAGTGGGCTCTGCAAACCCTCACGCCGTAGTCGTCGAAGTCGCCATGACATCACGTATAAAGCTCCTCAGCTCGTCAGCCTCCTCAGGCACGGTCCGATCCGGCAAGGTAAGTATCGCGTGCTTAAGGGTCTCGTCCCGGGCCGTGGCATCCCTGACGAGGCTCCTGAGCGTCTCCATCTTATGGTTCGAATAGGGGGTCACGCGCTGGATGCTCAGCAACGCCTCGAAGAAGTCGATGAGGCTCAGGTGCATGAGCATGTCGTCCACGTCGATCATGTGCAGTGCCGCGAATCGCAGCAGGCCGGCATCTCCCTCGAAGCCGGCATATCTCTCGTTCAAGTCGGGGAAGTCGGTGCGCGAGAGCGCGGGCAGGTTCAGGGCTGCCAAGCGAGGGAGAACGCGGAGCAGACGACCCTGGGCCAGGGTGCGCTGCTGGTCGCTGAGTCTCGGCTCCCCGTCCGGGCGCTGCTGGTGGCCGTCGCGGCTGCAAAGCGACAATATCAAGGCGTAGATGTCGCGGTCATGGAAGATCCTGCGCCACATGAGGCCCTGGCCGGGCGGCCTGCGGACGGCGATCTCGGTGCCGTTGACCGAGAGCCCCTCGGCCGGGCGGGAGTCGCAGTCGACGTCCAGCAGGTCGCCGAGCACGCGCGAGCCCTTCTCGCCGACCTCGACCTGGGGCGCGCTGAGCCACTGCGCCACGAAGCTCGTGACGACGCTCTTCATCATGGCCAGGATGGCGGCGTCGGCGGGCGACTTGGCAGCCTTCTCGAGCACCGCCATGGCGAGGATGTTGGCCGAGGGCGCGGGCGACCGCATGGCCTGTATTATGGCGTCCTCGGAGGCGAGCGAGAGGACCTGGGTCAGGGCCAGGGGGCGCAGGAGCTTGACGGCCAGACTGCAGAGCGTGGCCGGGTCCTGCTGGTATTGCTTGAGCACCTCGGTGAGTTTGGGGAGTAATCGGGGTATGAGGGGAGGGATGTTTGCATCTGTATTATGTCACGTTAGAAAGACAGACGTCTACGCATAGATAAAATAAATAGGTGATCCGTACCTGTCAACTGCAGCTCAACATCGTCGAACAACTTGGCTGCCAGAGGGAGGTTCGGGTCCTGGAGCAGATCATCCAGATGCTTGTCGAGGGCGTCGACGCCGGTTACGGGGATGGCGTCGGTGTCCATCTTGACTGCTATCCTGCTCATATCTATCAACGAGATAGGGAGATAGGGCGTGAAGGGAAGACGAGCGCTTGCTAAGATGGCGATGAGGAATAACTGGGAAGAAGTAGAGACAGGGAAGAATAGCCCACCTATGTCAAGCTGGATGTGGGGGGGTTGTCTATGCAACGTACCGGTAGTAGATAGATGTACGAGGTATGTACGGATATGGGATTAGTTACTGCCCAGGGGATTACCGGGACTGCGGGACTACAGGTGCCCTAAGTTAGGGGATCAGGGGCACTATAAGGTTAGCGGGGTAAGGCTGTGTGGCGTGGACTGGATATGTAATGTATGTACTCACTGTAGGCTATCTGGCTATGAGCCCGCCCCACTCCAAGATCGGCAGGAAACCCCACCGAAGCCCACCGAGTCCCACCGAGGTTCCCCGCCAAAATTTTGAGGAATCAGGCCGGTCATTCATCAGTCATTCCGAATATCCATTCCCATCATCCATCCCATCCATCCATCTTACTTGACGTCTTTTTTGTATACGACGAACTAACTGTTCTCTGCTTCTCCCATAACCCCCCGTCTCACCGGATTCCGACTTCAATTCCGCCTACGTATGCACATGTATGTACCTGTAGACCGAAACGACTAGAGAACTAGAACGACGAAGACGACAACCAAAACCTTCCCACCTCCGCCCACCCACCTCAACTCCTCCTCGTCCGTCGATGAATCGCCAGAATGTCCGGCCGCGGCGGTAGAGGAGGCAGAGGCGGCGGTCGCGGCGGCCGCGGTGGCGGAAAACCCGCGCCGCCGGGGCTGCCGGGGTTCGACAACGAGACGAACATGCTGATCCAGGGGGAGCCGCAGGAGACGTACCCGAAGACGTACAAGCCGCCGCTGGCGCCGGGTCTGACGGCGTCCGAGGCCCGGGGCGTCGCGTCCTTCGTGGCCTTCCGGCGCGCGTTCCGCGACACCCCGCTGTACACGCACCGCCACATGATCACCGTGTCGGAGACGGAAACGTCGGGTGGCCCCACGGCCCCCGTGCCGCGCACCTACGGCCGCGCCCAGGCCAACGCGCGCTATGCCGTCAAGACCCGCGCCACCGTCGACCCCTTCCTCGCCGTCCCCATGTACAGCCACCGGTTCGTCAACGAGGCGCGCGCTCTGCCCGACCTGCGCGGCAGACCCTACGTCAAGGACTTCTTCCCCGAGGAGCTGTGGGCGACGCTCGACGGCAAGGACAAGGGCGGGGCCAAGGGCGGTGCGGGCGGGAAGGAGAAGCAACGGGCCGGGACCAAGCGCTCCAGGGGAGACGGGGTTGTAGTCGACATCGACGACCCGTTCGCGGAGCTGGACGACATACTGGACCGCCACAGCAAGCGCCGCGCCGGGCATCAGCCGGAGACGGAGGATGAGCGTAGGAAACGCATCGAGGAGGCTGTGGCCGGCGACCGGGCCGACGGCGACGAGGGCGAGCCGGCCGAGGTCGACATCGACGAGGAGGAGGCCGAGATGACGCAGGAGGACGACGACTACGAGGACGACGAGGACGGCGGCGACTACGACGCCGAGCAGTACTTCGACGACGGCGCCGATAATGACATGGAGGAAGAGGGCGTCGGGGAGTCCGCCATGGACTTCTAGGGCTTTTCTGTGAGGGTGGTGTTGTATATCTATCTGTCCTTTTGCGGACCGGCTGCGCATACATAACCATAGATGGCGTTTCGAGGAAACAAGGGAGGGGAAAAGAAAAATATCATTTGCTTGGCTTGGGTCTTAGTTCTTTGATGCATTCTCGATTTGTTGTTCGTTCGGGCGAGGGATGCGCTTGTCGCGGGCTTTCCGAAACGATACCCTCATAACCTACTTACCTATCTACCTAACTGCTCTTCTACTATGTGCGATTAGGCAAAGCAGGGTAAATAGGAGGCGCCTCCGATGAATGAGGATATGTCTGTCTGTCTGTCCGTCCGCTGCGCGTTGGTCCTTCCACGAAGCGAGTCTGCGTTTGGCTTCTCATCGCCTCCGTCGATCAAATGAACTACCGAATAAGTGGAGGTCGCGCCTGGTAATCGATGGTCACCAGTTCAAGAATACCTACCTATCACACTCCCAAGCCGCTGGATGCCCGTCGGTGATCAACTGAGTATGATACAAGTGGTGGGGCGTCGGTTATATATACAAAAGCGTCCCATATATATGAACCGCTCCCAGGTTAATTACCCGTGTAGTCTCCGTATCTCGATTCGAGATAAGGAGAAAAACAGGAAGAAGTTATTCAGAACTGGAAGATCCCGCACGTCGCTGGCCAGCTTAATCCATTTCCCTTTTGACGCCGAAACAGAAAAGAGCTTCAAACACTCAGCCCATGCGTTTTCGCTTCCCCAGGCGGACAGGAAGACATTACAAAATGGAAAAGCACGACACAGGGACTCGCTGACAGACACAAGTGGAATAAACCACCGAGCCACACACGCCCGTCAAACTTACACTGCGTAGGGCTAGAGTAAATGATGGATTAAAGTCTAGCAGCGGGAAGAGAATATGCGGAGGCAGCTATCCTAACCTATCCTCTTAATCCTGGCCTATCTATCCTACCATACCCTAGCCTATCATGCCCTAGCCTGGCCTACCATGGCCCGATTTATCCTATTTCCGTACGAATCTACGCATCTATTGGTATCCGAACAATGAAAGCATAGCGAAACGAGGGTCTGCCGACAAAAGAAAGGGAGGATGTCCAGCCAGGTCGGCAGAACTAGACGCGCCCGTCAGTCATATAGACTCGTTCTTCTCGCCGTATAGGGCTGGATGAACGTGCATTGGCAATCATGCACGCGGCACAAGCCACGAGTAGCGAGAGCCGCGGACGGAGGTCGGCTTTGGGGGAACAGAGAGCGAGAGAAGCAAGCAAGAGCGAGCTCAGACGTAGTTCCTCATGGCGTCCTGGTATCCCGGGCCGCCCTTGAGGTCCCTGTCGAAGCTCTGCAGCACATCGAGGACCTCGCGGATGTGGCGCATGCTCAGGGGCTGGCCCTTGTTGACGGCGAGCGCCTGCGCCGTGCGCACCACGTTCTTGATCTGGCGGCCGTTGAGGTTCTGGCGCGCCAGGGTGTTATAGTCGGCGTCGGTGAAGGGCATGAGGTCGACCTTCTCGAGCACGCGCACGCGCTCGATGAAGATCTTGAACACGGCCTTCTTAGCCTTGGTGTCGAGCTCGTCGTACCGCAGCGCGATGTGGATGCGTGACTGGAACGCATCGTCGAAGGTCTGTTGCGGTATAGAAGGGTTAGTTCGTGTTCTGATGCTTTCGAAAGCGTGAAGAAAAGCCTGGAAAGGAAGGTAACTGTGAGTACGACATACCTCGACGCGGTTCGTAGTGAGGAACAAGATTCCCATGAAGTACTCAAGCTGCCTGAGGAAAACGCCGACGAGGGCGTTCCTGTGAATGTCGTGCATGCTTCGTTTCTCTAGGAAAACATCGGCTTCGTCGAGGAGCAAGATGGCTCCCCAGGTGTGACAGATATCGAGTATCTTCTGCAGCTCCGTCTCGAGGTAGCGAGAGTCTGTACCCAGCTCGCCAGCCGAGACCATATACAGAGGACACTTGAGTAGTTCACTAATGCCCTCGGCTGTCAGGGTCTTTCCGGTGCCCGGGGGACCGTCTGCGAGATTCCAGGTTAGTGCTTATTCACTTGGAACAGAGAGGAGGGACCAAAGACATGTTGAACAGGACAGGGTCAGAGGCAAGCCAAGAAAGGCAGCAAGCATCCCATGAGTAGACACGAGAAAGAGACGAGGGCAACTTACGAAGGACAGCAACGAGTCCCTTGCCCTTGCCTTGAATCACGTCGTCGATACTCTCAGCGGCGTGGTATTTGTGCGACTCGACGAGGGCCTGCCGTGTTTGGTTAGTATTCTCGCTCAACCCCAAGCACTTATATTTACGGAACAGAGAGGGTTCGGTGGATCCTGGCGAATCTGGGGGACACGGAGGCCAGCTACCAGCACTCACTTTGACAATCGCCTTGGTCTTAGGCTCCAAAACCAGCGAGTCATAAGCCTGCTCGTTCCAGGCGATCTCCTTGACGCCGGAGACGGTGAATTCCAACCAGAGCTTCTCGGCAAAAGCAAAGCCAAGTACGACGGGAGACGCAATAAGATACTCCTCGTCCGTGAAGACGGGCGTCGACTCATCATCCTTGTCGTCATCCTTGTTGTTCTCATCGGCATCTTCACCGTTCTCCTCCGCTTTACTGGCAGCCTCTTCGCCCTCGATATCACCGTGCTGCCCTTGAGTGGAGGAGACCTTATCAAACTGCTCCTTGGGATCACCCGTTTCGACGAAAGATTTGGGGATGCGCATGGTCTGTACGTCTCCTTTCTTATCCTTGAAGACCTTAGTGACCATCTTAACTTTAGTGGGCTTGTCTAGTGCTGCAATGGCAGCAGCACCGCTAACGGCGTCATCGTCGTCTGATCCGCAACCACAGCCGTCCATCCCGTCATCGCTATCTTCGTCGTCGCTGATAACATCGTGATCCTTAGGACGGACGAGGGAGATTGGGTAATTAGGATTGATGCGACGATGGGTACTAGCATCCACCATGATGCGGCCGTTGATATTGACCCGGATGATCGATTTCTTCTTTTTGTAATACGCCATGCCAACGTGGCTCTTGTAGTTGACGCCACTCAGGCTGACAAACTTCTTGCCGCGCTCGATAAGGTCTTTGCGCAACTGTGCCTCGTTCTTGTGGTACTTGAGCGGATAGGTTCCCAGGCTGGTGATCTTGCGCGCACCGCGGAAGTCGCTGATTTCCTCGGACATGCTGCCGTAACCGAATTGCTTTCCGTCAAACTCCAAATACTACCAGCGATCTGTGAGCCGACAGGGAAAAAGGGACCATCAAAGAACTGGAGAGAAACTGACCTTGCCTTCAACGTAGTAGTATTCGCCCTTCATAATACTATAGTGCTTGTCTGCAACCTCAACATTGAAGACTCGGGGCTGATCAGTGGAGCCATAGGTGGTGGTGTAGGCAAGGGTATTGGGCTTCCATAAGGCCCATACAAGGTCGAAGGTGATGAGCCCATTCTCCAACATGGGGTACAGGCTTTAGAACATCAGCAAAGCGGGTTACGCCTCTGTAGTCGGTACTCACTTTTTCTTGATCTGAGCATAGTCCTTGTCCAGGTACTTAAGGAGGACCTTGAGATGACTTCGCTTCTCGTCGATCCAAGCCTGGACTTTCTTACGCTCCTTACGCGTCTTGCCTGTGGGCTCAAGGTCCCTGAGAGTAGATCTATACTCCCTGAGGTCCTCGAGGTACCTAATATGGTCAACACGAAGTCCACAAGGATAGCTCCCGCAACAAGGTGGAAATTCTTACAAGAACAGCATGTTGGGATCCAACTTCGGGGTGTCCTCAACGAGGCTGACACCCTTGATGTTGCCCATGACATCCTGAAGACTCTCTCGAAGCGCTTTGCTCTTGATATCGACGATTGTTGCCTTGTATTTGCCCTCCCAATCAAACGTGCGACGAACGTGGAACAAGAAGCCGTCGTAGTTAGAGTTGCTCGTCCCCTCGGCTGTATCCTGGAGCTTATAGTTATGTATCTGGGAATCCCAGACTTGATCGACCCGTTTGTACTCCATGCGTTGCGTCACTGCCTTTCGGCTTTTCGAGGCTTTATTCCCGAGTGAGCCGGGTTCCCCAAGGTCATCGAAGAGCCCGCCATCGCCGAACGTGTTGTTGCCTCTTCGATTACCGCCAGAATGGGCTGGAGGGAAACGCCTGGTTCGTGCCCCGCCACGGCCGGAGACGGCGCGTGCGTAATCAAAGGCGGAATCGTCACCCATGGCGCTGTTAAAACCTGTGTTGAGTCCACCGGAACCAAGGCCACCAGTTCCAAGGCCGGCAGATCCTAAGCCACCAGAAGCTAAAGCTCCGGTTCCGAAAGCATTCGCGTTCAAGATGCCACCGCTAAGACCACCAACAGGGATCCCGCTACTATTCCCGAGACCCAGCGACAATACTTGCCGCTGTATCTGCTGCATCTGTTGTTGAAGTTCCTGGACCTGCTGCTGCATGGGCCCGGTGCGGGGGTTCTGGCCGTCATCGACTTTGGAGACGTCACTGCACTCAGAGTCCGAGTCGCTCGTACTACCATCCGACGCTGTCGACTCGACCTTGGCTGCTTTCTTCGACTTTTTGGACTTGGACATCTTTTTAGCCGGATTCTGGATATTTCGTCTTTTCTTATGGGCGGTCTTTTTCTTATTGTCCGGCAACTCGGCGTCCGAGTCGGCGGACTCCTCCGAGTAAGATTCAGCATCTTCGTCGTCGCTGCCCTCACTGGACGAGCTCTTCGGACTAGCTATGGTGACCTTCTTGGACTTTCCGGCATGCTTCTGCGCCCCCTTCTTCGTTTTCTTGCCCGAGCCACCTTTTTTGCTGGATTCGGGCGAATTACTCATCTGGCCGTCGGCTGACGCAAGCGCCTTATTGTCGCCGGGATTAGCGATGCTGCCTTCACGACGGTCGACCCCAGAATCAGTGCTGGCCACTTGGGCGTCCATGTTGGCATTCATGTCAGAAGACATAGCTGCAAGAAACGACGGGCCTCTGTACTGATGCCAAGCTATCAATGGTGATTTGGTATCAAAATACTCAATATGTATGTGGACCAGGGTCTATACTGAGATAATGGGTGATACGAAAAGGCGGGGACCTCCTGGGGACGGTCAAACAGCCAGTGGCCTTGCGTTACAGCAGTAATGCAGTCGTGTCGCCCCGATTCGAACCTTATCCAATGATTAGCAAACAAGTGCAATGCTGGTGTTAAAAAAGACATGAAATGCAGACGCCTCTTTGGCTTCCAGAGTGGGGCAGACGCTCGAAGCCGTGAAGAGGATTTTGTGTTTCCGAGGAGTACATATCTAAGGTTCGGGGATACGGAGTCGCACACTTGAGACCTCGAGAGGGCTGTTTCTTGCTGCCAAATATGTAATCTGGTGAAGCGTGGTGGGATCAATGGAGAAGGCACAAAAAGAAGCAAATTCAAGATACTTGCCTGTGTTGTCAGCAGGGGGAGTAGGAAGCACCTCTATGCAGGAAAGTTTGCAGTATATGTAGGTATTCCCTTTAAGCGGTTAAGTGGGAATTGCGGGTTGCTATTGCAAAATGTTGTTCACTCGATACTGGCGGGGGAATCAGGAGCAAGAAAGGGCAACGTAGTGATTATAAGGAACCTACTTGTAGATAGCTGGGAGGGATATAAGACGAAGATCGCGGAGGCCGGCGCACAAGGCAGCAGGGTGGCGGATATGGAATTTATACATGCCAGGTCAAAAACCGAACCAACAGAAAATTTGATGGTTCGTAATACATGCTTACATACTACACATGCACGCCTGCCTGCCTAGATACATATGTGCCACATGCAGGTTTAAATGGACGGGTGCCTATGACTGCTAGGTAAGGTCGAGAGGTGAGAGGCTACTCTGCATACAAAGTTTTATGGATCTCATCAATGAGCGAGGCGAGACGCAGCCACGAAAAGCCGGACGATAGAGACAATGCGAGACAGACTGACTAGGATTAGATCGACAGGCTGCAGTCCTAAACAGGTAGGGGAGTAATCAAGAAAGCAATGACAGGATGTCGAAAGCGGCTGTGCGAGTGACGGATCAAGGCGGAGGGGGTATAGAAAGGAGGCTGCAGAGGCTCTCTGCAGGCCTGGATTATCTGGCGGCATTCCATGGGCCGTAATAGATGCATATATCGTATGCATGTGCACATATACGGGGTGACGTAGGATCTCGAGCCAGTCGGGTGTATTTGATGTATGGATTGACCCAGGTCGCTATAAAAGATGACTTCTTGCATTTGAGGGACTGTTACGCGACGTTATGCGCAGAGCCACCCCACTAGTGTATCGTAATTTAGCCCTATAGGGACCAGACTGGTGCTGTCCTGATGACTGACCGGGTCTGTTATCTGACTCTTTGCCAAGGCTCTTACATGACCTTACACTACCAATGGGCTGCCGCCTTACTTTATATACCTGCCTATAGGCCTACACATGCACCATTCTAACCTGCCTGGCGGCTAGGTTCCCGCACGTATCTCTTCTCCGTCTCTGCTGCAGAGACTAAAATATAACTACTTCCGGGAATGGGAAGTCCGCTCGAGGCAGTTATTAGTCAGCTGCCAACTCACAGGACGCTTGTGAAATATGGAGCCCAGTATCTCTATCTCTAATGGTTCACCAAGTGGACACAACACAGCGCTAATGCTACTGCATTGCACATGTAATGGTCAACAATTCGTCCCAAGTTCAAAATCACGTATATCCTATCATGTTATATTGCGCCTACCGCACTAGACTATATGTATCTTCCCTCTATCCTGTGGAGCTCTCTTCGCACCTGCATTGTCCACCGCCTGTGGATCCTGTTGGACATATAAAAAGGTCCACGCGGGAAGACAGGCACGGCGCCGATGGAGCAACCTTGCTCCAACATACGGGGCCGGACTTTTAGCCTACAGGGTCCTACTTTGTCGATAAGTGGACTTCAACAGACGCGAATGTTTTATCGGGATGGGATGACATTTTGAGCTTCAAGGTTTGCTCGATACTGGTTTCGTCTCGATCATTCCTTACATACAGGTAACTATAGAATATGATCTCCCCTGCAGAGTGAGGGTGTGGGTTTTGAATGTATCAAGGCCGAGACTTGCATCTGCTTTGAAAACTAACCACTGGCCGGCTCTTACTTCTATAGGTATAATATGCTCGCCTTTCGACAGGCATTCACTGCAACGTAACGTTTAGGTCGCTTAATGTTGAAATAGGGAATGGAGAGTGAGGCTGAACCCAACCGGTGAGGACTGGGTGCATTAAGATCCATACCCTTGCTCAACGCTCTGGCGGGGATGCAACCCTTTAGAGCCCGTCTGAAGAAGGAATCTTATATGAGAGTATTCGGTCATCTTCAAAGAGCCAGCAATCCCCGAATTTAAACCAGTGTGGCACTAGGGACTGAATTGGAGTAGCCGGTGGCTGCTGAAAAGAGGAAGCCGCGATGTATCATAATTGCACATCTGTAACGACTGGAGTTTAATTGATGGGCAACCATTCAATTGATCCATCGTTTAAGAGATGAGAAGTATAACATTACACATAAGTCTGCATTCATGTATGGGTACCTACCGTACGCAAGGAGAGCCTTGGAAGCAGTGCCTGGTGGCTAGAAGACGGTGAACGGCGACCCCAACTTAAATGACACGGTTACCTGAGCAGTACATGCGTTCCATGTGTTTTCAATGTCCAATCATAATGATTACCGCCTCATCTCCACAAACCGCCTCGGATTTGAAGATAAAAGGTGAACCGAGCAGGCCAAAACCAGGCCGGGGCCAACACGCTCGACTCGGTAATGGCAAGACTTGAGGTTGCAATTTCTTAAAATCGCCAGAGGCTGTAATGATCCCAACTCCAGGTCTTCATCTCCTTTCTCAGGTCGCACGCCCAGACTTGCCGGGAACCATCCGTATCACCTCGCTACACAGATGTGTTACCATGTAGGTAACTACGGCCGGTTAACGAACGAACTTGGAAGTTTAAGAACAACGATAGCTCGCATATTTAACAGTTTGTCGTACCTTGCCTAGAATACCCGGCGTTGCTACGGGTACCTGTGGTAGTATCCGTTGACACTCCTGCTGTATACGTAGGGCTGGTAAGAAACCGGGTAACGATCCAGGAACAGCGGGAATAGACACAAAGCCAGACCCTTGCGAAATGCGACGTGGGGAACCGCATACTGCGACCATGCGTTGGTATCAGCACTAGCAAAGTGTCTTCTAAACAGCGAATTAGTAGATCCCCTCTTCTTGACGCTTGCGTCCTTCCACTCTATACCTACAGTGTGGAGAGCTATGCCATTATACATATTTGTGGAATATATATATATCAGTGTGTATATATCCATTTGTGTCAACACAATTCATTAACCATGCTACATAAGGATAAGCTAATATTAGCGCGCAGTCGGTCACTCCCCGTACCGTACTGGGGGGGAGCTCCCCACTCGATAACGTCATAGAAAGGCACTTAAAGTCAAATCCCTGCTACCATGGAATACCTATTGGAGAGCTCCCCCACCCGACGCCAATAACCACTTGCAAGACCTGAAGCAATGCAGGGAGGAGAGCAAAAATCAGGAATCAGGTCCTACCTAAACCCCTAAACCGGGCCATATTCAAATATATATGGTTCATACCTGGCGCATGATTGAGTTCCTGGTCTTCTCTTCTACTCTCGGGTCCGATATTGAGGGGCTATTCTGCCCATGGCATTGAATCAACCGCAGTTGCGGCCGTCAATTATCAAGAAGCTCCTAAAATAGATCTAAGTATCTATTGCTCGCCAAACTAGGTACCTTGGTATATCCAGTTTCCAGGACAATAAGGTCTCGACTCAATTACCCAGCGCCTTCCTCCGACGACATCCGTCTCTGCATTGTGCCCCTCGAGGAGGCGCTCTCTTCGTTGTACAAGGATGCCCAGATTTAGCTGGGGAAAGGTTCTGGGATGGGACAGGCGTCCTTCCCATGGCCGTCGCCCATTGGCGTCATATGAGTCGCATAGACGACGTAAGTGCTAGATATTTGGCTTCTCCTCCCTCACGCCAGAGTCGGCCGCAATGGCGCTGTAGACGATGCGAATGTGGTACCACGAGCCCTGCTATCATCTATCTACTAACAAAACGCGGGAATTCCGCTACCAAGTGCTTCCCAGCCACAACTACGACCACGTTGGGTCTGCCATCCCCCCTGCCGAAGTTACGAAGACCGCCCTCCGCCTTCGATATCTGATCGAAGAATGCGTCCCCTGCGAGCTCGAGGAGGCAGAGGTCACCCGTCCGCATAACAGAGTCATTACTAAGAAAGTTGTCAAGGCGGCCAAAGAGGCTGGTGAGCCCGCGAGTCGCGCCTGTGTCGTTTTCTGCCTTCTTGTGGTCAAGGAGTGGTTTATTCGCCAGGCGTCGACCGAGCTCTGGGATGCCGACCTGCATCAGGTCCGCGCTGTCGCCTGCGAGGCTATCGCCAAGGAGATTATCGAGACGGAAGAAGACGACGACTACCTGCTTCACTCGGTGCTATTGAAGCGATACTCTACCGTGGTCGACGGCGAACCCGCGGCCCCCGTCAATGTCATCGAGAAGGCGGTTGATTTGCACGCATTGATGGTCATCGGCTCCGCGGGCTACCAGAAGTGTATTAGCTATCTATGGCGAGGCTGGCTGGTCCAGGACGACGACGATCCCACGAATTTTGTCGAGTACAAGGAGCGCGATAACACGGCTCTTCTACCGCACCTCGACCCGGACCGCATGAGAGCGCCCATATACCAGAATGTCCTTCAGATGCTCATCTCCATCGTCTACCTGTGCCTCTACTCAGGTGCCATCCACTCCATGAATCCCAACGGTGACCTGGACTTTATCGAGATACTTCTTTACATCTTCACGTTCGGCTTCATCTTCGACGAACTTACCAAGTTATACAAGGCCGGTTATCACGTCCTGGGTTTATGGAACGTCTTCAACAGCGTCTTGTACTCGCTGCTCATGGTGTCGCTCGCCCTGCGCCTTGTCGCCTTCAGCCACTCCTGGGAGGACAACGACGGCGCCACCCGGAGATCGTACAACGAGCTTAGCTACAGTTTCCTCTCATTCACTGCCCCGATGTTCTGGGGCCGCGTGCTGCTCTACCTAGACTCGTTTCGGTTCTTTGGCGCCATGCTTGTAGTGCTGAAGGTTATGATGAAGGAGAGCGTCATTTTCTTCGCCTTGCTTGCCGTCGTCATCGTCGGATTTCTCCAGGCGTTCATCGGCCTCGATTACGCGGATGATATGACAGGAGACGCTAGCCTCTTCGTCATTCAGGCTATGGCAAACGCTATCATGCAGAGTCCCGACTTTAACGGCTTTGAGCGGTTCAGTCCGCCGTTCGGAATACTCTTATACTATCTCTTTACCTTTGTGGTTATGTAAGTCCCCGAGTCCTTATACCATGCTGAGCCGACGCGGTCCTCACTATTAGGCTTTCGCTTATACTCCGAGCTCGGAGTGTGCACTGCTAACGGCTCCTCAAAATAGGGTCATTCTACTGAACGTCCTTATCGCTCTATACAACAGCGCCTACGAGGACATCTACCAGAACGCAGACAACGAGTATCTCGCGCTGTTCTCACAGAGGACGATGCAATTCGTGCGCGCACCCGACGAGAACGTCTTCATCGCGCCGTTCAACCTCGTCGAGATCTTCTGTCTGGTGATACCCTTCGAGTGGTGGCTGTCCAAGCGCCAGTACGAGCGCCTCAACGACGCCGTCATGGCCGTCATCTACTCACCACTGCTCCTCTGCGCCGCCGTCTTCGAGGCGCGAAACGCCAAGCACATCCGCGCCAACCGCCGGCGCGGCGAGGACGACGGCGACACATACGAGGTCTGGGAGCAGATGGCCGGCCAGGTTGACTTCGAGGCCGAGGGCTGGGCCGCCAAGGTCGCCGACAGCAAGAGCAACGTCGAGGAGGAGCCCGCCGTCCTCGAGGTCCGCAAACTGAGGGAGGAGGTCGATAAGTTGAGGGAGCTGCTGGAAGGTCTCAGTAAGAAACTGGGCGACAAGAGTGACGGCGAGAGCTTGATCTAGCCGGAGCCCGAGCTGATGCGGGTCGCGGTCTTTCTAGTATGGTCATTCGGCTCCGTCCTCAGTCCGGAAGGGCAGAGATGCGTCCGGGTTATGACTGCTGTCTTCTGGGTTGCATTTATGTGGACATTGGATGGTTCCGAGGGCAACAATCAGTGATTTGGGCTTTCTGATTTATTGCGGCTTCTTTAAAAGCAGTCTTGGCTCAGCAAAAGCATTCATCTTGGAATGATATGACATGGGCGTTGTTTTCGTTTTGTTACTGTCACGAAATAATAAACGAAGATATGTACCTTGCTTAATGGCTGTCTAATATCACTTCCGGTTATTAATACAACTTGTACATCGTGTGATAAATCCATCTTATTAGTTAGTCTCAGGTATATCCTTTCCATACCATGAAGTTGGACGAACGTATGTATTATCACGCTCTCTAGGTATTTTGTCCTATCAGGACGACCCTCGTATGGCTGTACTCTACCTTCTTCCTCACGCCCCCTAGCCAAACCGGAACCCGTGAGGCCGATGCCGCCGTGGGTTCAGCGCGTTCTGCTCGGCGCAGTCGGCGCAGAGCACCGAGCCCTTCTTCCTCTCCAGCCTGCACCGGCACGTCCACCGACAGCCCCCGTAGGCCGGGTCGTTCTTGCCCCGCTGCTCGGCGCGCTCGCAGACGAGGCAGAGCCCACGCGGCGCCGAGCTGCACAGGTCAGAGTCGGCGGAGTTTGGGGAGGAAGCGGATTGTGGAGGCTGCTGGGCGAAGTTCCGACACTTGCAGTACGTGCATGCGCAGAGTGGCCGCATCGGGGAAGTAGGTCAGATTAGGGGTGGAGTGGGAAGTTGGTTGGTCGACGGTGCTTGCTCGAGGATATGATATGCCCTTCCTGCGTGCGGTAGGTATTGGATGTGTGTCTGTGAAGGTACTGAGACGGACGGGCCGGGTGACCCTATCCGAGGAATGCAGGACACGTCTATATGCTGCATGCGTCTTTCAAACCCCGGCTTCCGAAGACTAGCACTGCATTTCTTTTTGTTCCTGGGAAGGCGATCCTCGATCGAACAAGGACCCGTCCGTTGACCTTACGACAAAGAACCCCTTTCCGGAACGCGCTGGGGATCTCTATATCGGAATCTGGACAAAGAGCCTCCTTCGTCAGATGGCTCAAGGCCATGGATTGCTCAGTGCTCCCCTCTTCGATGCGGCAATGCGAGGCTGTCATGTGAGTTACTGCGCATTGTTCTCGGTCCTTGCGTCGAGATTCGTTTTGCATGGCTTCTCGAGAATACGAGTATTGGGGGTTCTTGTAATAGAGTCCTTGATCGGGAGGATGTACCTTCATCCTCCTTCTGGCTTGGCTTCCCATGTTTAAATTACTATGTACGATCTCCAACGGAGTGATTGCGTCTCGCAAAGCTGGGAGATTGTGGGTTGGTGAAGTCGTGATCTATTCGGGGGGGTTTGTAGTGTTGTGCGCGTCCTATGGAATCGTGCATTGTATAGATAAGTGACAGTCGACTTGGGCGATGCGATACTAAGTGCTGATCTTTCATCAACCTCTAACTATATAAAGTCGGATTATGGGGGATCGCTGCATAGACTGAACGACCCGCGGCGAGCAGAGATTTGTACCGGGGCTTGACCGGGGTCATCTCTCTCTTTGGGATAATGTTTTCGGGTGTCCAAGAATAAGATATATCAGTAATGAACAGATACCACAGACCGCCAATACATCATTGTAAGAAAGACTGTATAAAGGAGCTCACAATATAATGATCTTTTTCTTCAGATCCTGCCCGCTCTCCCATTTAAGCCCCTGGCTGTGATCTAAAGGTGCAAGCACCGGTGGGCGCCTGCGCTATCGCTTCCCATAGTTGATGCGATTCCAAGATTCCATTCAGGTTTCGGGCTTCGAGAGTCTGAGCACCTGGAACGATTCCAACTTCACGGGCACGGTCGTCGTGGTTATGTAGGGGGTATCGATTCGGCTTGATCCGGGTCTTCGACTCCTCGGTCGTCGATGCGGTGCCCAGCAGCTTCTTAGATTGAGAGGGTACCTCAAGCCCATCTTAGAAGCAAGCCTACGAAGCGGGGTGTGCAACTCTTTTGGTATATGTCGTCGCTCAGGGCGTTAGGTGAAGGCACCTCACCAAACCTGTTCACCTAACAGAGTCTGGTGAGGTCGCTACGAACTCAGTACAAGGCAGGAGCATATGCACGCAGCCCCTATTAGGGGCTACTTTTGTTATCCCTATATCATAACCGGACGGGAAAGAATTTCCCAACGACTTCCGTAGAGGTCTGCTTTTAGCTCCCGCGATATACCGTATGACCCCTTACAGAAATTTTGATTTTATGAGTGGGGACAACTACCCCATACTGATGTTAGAGCAATACGCTGCTGGAGCTCTCGCGCGGGAGAGTTCATTATCCGCGATTCTGTTCGCACTCCTTGATCCATAGTCTATCACATTGCCGTCAGTCCTTTTCAGCACCGTCGGTTGGTGGATTCATTTTCGCTCGTATATTCAATACGGAATATTCTATAACCCATACGGTGATCCCGGCCTTTCCCCAAGGGCTAGGCCTACCTCCTGATCAGAGGGTATTTTCATGAATGGGGAGCTCCCGCCCCTATTGAAACGCGCTATGTCGCAGTACAATACTCACCACGCACACCTACGGAAAAGAACTCGTCCACTATGTTTCACGATCAAAGTGCCTCCATGCGTCAACGAATATCATATCATTAGAATGCGAGTGCTGGGCCTTCATCTCCGCCTCTGAGATCATCACCACATTCGAGACGGCTGGCGACCGAAGAGTTAGCTGAACATCGGAGGCCCAATGTTTCGTGTAGCTCAGCACTATCTCTTCTGATGCTCTCATTATATGCACGGGGAACTGAGTGAAAGACCGTACTTCGCCATACCACTCAGGGTTTCTCATGCACAGTTCCTTTTTCCGCATCGTCTTCGCTAACAGAGCCGCCACCTTGCCTGCCACTATGGCCCCCTCTATGGCCGATCGCCTCGGCCACATCGGCATCATGAGCGGCGTCAAAGGGTCTGCTCAGATGTTCGGGGCCGAGAAACGTCAATAAGATGACGTAGGCGTAGACGCACCCCATGAAGATGCAGATGACAATGCCATACTTGTAGCGCTTGGTGTCGCCCTTCGGAGGCAGCGGGAAGCGCTCACCGATGGTGGCCTCGATGGTCGAGCTGGCCGACGACACCAGGTTTCCGAGCTGGTAGCTGGTGCCGACGACGAAGGTCCGGAACGCGCCCGGCGACAGCTCCATCAGGTGGATGGGGATCACACCCCAGGCTCCCTGGACGCAGAACTGCTCGAAGAAGGCCGCGGCGATGATGCTGTTGCTCGACACGAACGTGTAGGGATACAGGAGCGCGCCGCCGATGATGCAAACGACGATGATGCTGAGCCGGCGGCCGAATATCTGCGAGCAGAACCCGACGACTGTGCCGCCAAGCATAGCGCCGAGGTTCGCGACGACCTGTGTGATCGTGACTTGATTAGCCGTGAAGTTGTACTGGTTCTGAAGCATCGTCGGATACAGGTCCTGTTATACGAATTAGCGAGCTGTGAAGGTGCCTTAGGATATATACAGGAGGCTCGGAAGTGAAACGAACCTGCGAGCCGTGTGACATGAAGTTGAAGCCGGCCATCAGCAGAACCAAGTACGTCAGCAGCATCCAGTGTCGTCTAATGGCGACTTTGCCCTCCTGCACGAATGTCTTGCCGATATTTCCCTGGCTCTTTCGCACTTCGGCATGAATATCGTAAGTTTTCGTCTCGGGGAGAAAGTACCTCCAGACGATGAAGATAATAGGTGGGCATGCGCCGAACCAGAACAGGGGTCTCCACCCGTGCGGGGTGGTATTGACGAGACCGCGGGCGAAGACGGTAGCGAGCAGATATCCGAACGCATAACCTTGCTGCAGTATACCGCTCATCAGGCCTCGGGCTTCGGCCGGGACGTCTTCTAGAGCGGTGGCCGCCGCATTGCCGTAGAGACCGCCCATAGCGACGCCGAAGAGTGCGCGGCATGCGAGGAATTGAGAGTAGGTGTTACAGAAGCCCGTGCCCTGAGACAAACCCGCCATCAAGTCAGTAACATCCCCTTGACACTAGATCGATCGAATCCGGGGATCGGAGTCAAGCGTGCACGATAGCGGCATAGCCAAGACCCGGCATGCGAAGAAGCTTTGCGGGACATGCAGCCAAGCCTGTCGCCAAGGCCAAAGGTGTGGGGAAAAGCCTGCGACATTTACTTGGCTTGGATGGAATCGCCGCAAACAAGGCGAGAATTGAGTTCAGGGGAACATAAGCGGCGACTTACAAGTTCCAGGGCCACGAAGAGTAAGTTGTTGACTATAAATGGCCACTTCCTGCCATATCTATCGGCCGCGATGCCGAAGAGGATGGAGCCAACAGACCGAAACATCAATACCAACGTGATCCCCCATGAGATGTCGGCGGTGGACTTGTCAAAGGTCTCGGACAAGTCATGAACCGTCAGCGACACGGTGAAGAAGTCAAAGGCGTCCCACGTCTGCGTGTGAGACATCAGGCGATTAGCGACCTAACTTCGATTGCTTTTCGTGGGGTGGCCAAAGGAACATACCCAGGCCAGAAATGCCACGAAGAAAAAGGCCCATTGCTGTCGGTTCAGCATCCGTATCAGACTGATAGGATTGGGTGCCTTCGCCATGGGCGGCTTCAGCGAAGTGATTCGCGTCGCCAAGTACGTCCCGGGCGACATTCCATGATGGGGAGGGTGCATGTTCTGAGCGTTCTCATGATAGCCATCCTCATTGATGGGCTTGCTAATTGGCGATCCCGACATGGCCGAAGTGCTAGGCATAAGCAAGATATGATATTGCAGCGTATGACTGCGAAACTATATATGCGTATATTGTCTAGTGATGTTCGAAGTTCATGGGTCGCGAGACAAATACCCGGCAGGCTCCCAGGGTTAGACGTCTTGGAATGGAGTAAGGACTGGGGCGACCCTTTTATAAGATCAGACTGGGCTGGAGCTGAACTCTTGAAGAGAGCTGCGGGGAATCCACGATCGACCCCATGGGGGGAGTCGCCGGGGCTTCGTTATTATTCCATCCCGGGTTTTAGTGCTAATCGGGTACCCACAAGTCGGAGATAATGATTGATGATAGGGTGACGATATAGCGAACAAGTGATCTGCGTAGGTAAGTACAGAATGTTGGAGAGCATACCCACAGAGGGTTAGCTCTGGTGTCGCTACTGCTTAGTCTCACGGACCCGCCGGAGGGAGAGTGGGACAGTATCCGACAGCCGAGGCGATGATATATCTCTCGTATAGCTTATCTCATATACGTGAACTAGGCCTCACTCAGATGGGAATGAACGATTCACGTGGTCATCAAGTCGAGTCGAGGGAAGACCTAGTTAAAGCCACTTACGAGACTTACAATAGAGACCCGCGAAACCAAGGTCCAGATCAGGGTTGTTCTGACCGGTTGGTTACCTCGGTAGTTATAAGAAACCGACAACGGGGTGACGGGCGGCAGGTGTCCTTTTAGAAATATAAAGCTCTACTCGAAATAATCCGACTGGTGTGGGTGTGAGGCAACTATACGCGCCGACTAATATGCAGAATATCTAGTCTTTGAAAAGCAACCTACATGTGTACGCCAAGAAATGCCACCGCGAACCAAGCTTTGTGAGCCCCGCACAAGCTTTTCAATCCCGCTCTCGGCGTTCCATTCCAACAAAGCGCCAAGGCCCGAAGTTCCCAAGTATCGTCTAACCCCGGTCTCCTTCCTTCAGTATCGATCGTGTCTCTAGCTTACATATGTGTTTGCCTACGTGTGCTCACTATTGAACGTAATAATAGTGCTGAGCGTACGAAGGTCGAGCGCAAAATTGTGCATACCTTGTCGGGCCGACAGTCTCAATTCTGGCTTGTAGGCGTTATTTCCCGTTCATGTGCACTACAGCATAAGGGACTTCAGCTATAGGGAACGCCGTAGGGGGCGGTAAAGGTCCTAGAAAATTTATTGGGGACTGCAGTCATTAATTAGCCTGACCCTACTGTACGTCACCATGTTTTGCGGCATACTGTCGGCCAGACTCGGCATGCTTGTAGACTTTTGCGGTCGACCTTCGTAGCCGTAGGCTTTAATCCTGTTAGTTGACAGCTAAATGACACGCATCCAGTCAGATCCATTGTCGATGTAGCACGAGTCATATCTAGCTACCCATTGTAGGTAGTATGAAGCGTCGATCCCGACGGCGCCATTATGAGTTGGTTAGCTTAGCACGTCCCCATGTGTATGATATATCAACTATGGCATGTTACGCGGCAGAAGCCGTAACCCCCTTTTACCCTTACCTCTCAGCTTCGGGGACACAGAAAGTAACAGGGATCAATTCGTCTTTCCGCATTGCCATCCACCCGGCTATATGGGTACGCTTTATTGTCCCAGCAAATGTCGCCCCCCCCGCCTCGCTCTTGCCCCGAGCTAT